>JAUMHP010039622.1:0-10972 GCA_032361065.1 Enteromius trimaculatus | reverse complement strand
CCTGGCCAGGATTTCTATATTGCTTTGATTTGTACATCAAGAGTGTTTTGGAAACATAAGGAACTGATGTCATACGCACGCCCAAAACGAGACAAAACTCTCTTTAAAGAAATCCTAGCCAGGACGCGTCCGGAGAAAATGGCACGTATGGTCACCCTAAGTAAATGTCTTATTGGTTTTCCTGTAGTTGTCACTAATGTGAGTGAGCTCCTGGGTCTGGACAGTTTTCAGTTGTCCGAGGTTCTGACCCAGCGTTCCATGATCCTCAGAGGAGAAGAGATCTGCTCTCCACTCACAGTGGAACAGGTACAATCTTTCTCGAATTGATATACTTTAAAAAATACTTACATGGTTTAGCAGTTGTATTTATCATGCTTGATTGACAGGCAATAGATTCCAGGGATTCGGTTGCCATGGCGCTTTATTCTCAGTGCTTCTCGTGGATCATCATGCGAATTAATCAGAAGATAAAGGGCAAAGATAACTTTAAGTCTATTGGAATCTTGGACATCTTTGGTTTTGAGAACTTTGAGGTGGGAGGCCACGCGGACAACTTGTTCATGCAAAGACACACATTTTTAATGAGACCTAAACTAAGTGTTTGTTTGTTCTGAAGGTGAACCGTTTTGAGCAGTTCAGCATTAACTATGCTAATGAGAAACTGCAAGAATATTTCAACAAACACATCTTCTCTCTGGAGCAACTGGAGTACAACAGGTAAAGACTGACAAGCGTGAGTGCATGCAAGTTTGTTCATCTATTACATATCTATTTTTACATGTGTATGCATCTTATGAGTGCCCGATCGCCTGAACAGTTATTTCAAGTTCAGTTTAAGCATCAAAAATGCTTATTGTTCAGTTTTGCTTACTTAAATTGTGTGGTACAGGGAAGGGATTCACTGGGAAGCCATTGACTGGATGGACAATGCAGAATGTCTGGATCTGATTGAGAAGGTAAACCACTTATGGTCAGCTCTCATGAACAGTTATACACTAAACACATATTTATGGACACTAATTTTATATTCAAAGTTCAGTTTGATTATTTACATAGTAGAAGTTTTCAGTTTTGTGTTATGTAACACTTATTTACTGTTGTGTTTGTGCAGAAACTGGGCATGTTAGCTCTGATTAACGAGGAGAGCCGATTTCCCAAAGGCACTGACTTTACCCTTCTGGAGAAACTTCACGGCAGACACTCTGTGAGTTCAGATCTTATCACACAAAGACACATTACTGTTCAGCCAAGCATTTACATTATAACATGAATGAGCTCAGTAAAGACACAAGGTTGTCTTTTTCCACAGACTAATCCCTATTATGTGAAACCCAGACTGGCAGACCATCAGTTTGGGATAAAACACTATGCTGGAGAGGTATATGAAATATCCATCTTACTGTCTGTCTTTGCGTTTATCTATCTATTTATCTCTCTGTCTGTCTTTTTTCTTCATATTTATTGTTTTCCTTTCTATAGGTTTTATATGATGTGAGGGGGATTTTAGAGAAGAACAGAGACACATTTAGAGATGATATACTTAACATGCTGAAGGATAGTAGGTAAGACACAAACACACAACTGCACAACCTCACACACACACACACTAAGGGAGTTTTTTTTTTTTGTCTACAGCTTATGTGGCACTCTCATTTAACCAGTGAGTTATTGTGTGTGTGTGCAGATTGGATTTCATCTATGACCTCTTTGAGCAAGTGAGCAGCAGAAATAATGAAGAGACCTTGAAGATGGGCACAGCAAGAAAAAAGCCCACTGTCAGCTCACAGTTCAGAGTGAGATTAAACTCCTGTATACTTTTATCTATATAATAGACCTAAAATTGAGCACTGCATGTTAAAACAATCAGGTACTAAGTCACTAGTCATTCTACCCAGTTTTTTGTTGACATCACCTGCAGTCCTTGCAGACTTTGATTGGTTGACTCTTCTGTCTGTCAGGACTCTCTTCACTCCCTAATGGCCACTCTCAGTGTATCCAACCCCTTTTTTGTGCGTTGCATCAAACCCAACATGGACAAGGTGAGGGCAGTCACATCAGCCAATTAGAATTTATTTTAAATTCCACACATTACACATTTGAATAATGCATTTTTTGTTCTGTAGACACCAAGCAAGTTCGACCCAGATGTGGTTCTTAATCAGTTGCGGTACTCAGGCATGTTGGAGACGGTAAAGATTCGCAGAGCTGGATTCCCTGTACGACGCACCTTTAAAGACTTCTTCTGCAGGTAAATGTTAGTGCAGCTGCATGAATTTTTGTTTGTCTTAGGTTTTTTGGAGACTACATTTTTGTGGTTGTATACTTTAGGTATAAGATCATTCTGAAGGAGAAGGAAAAGGCAGCTGTGGCTTCGAATGGAGACGAAAAAAAGAAGAGCACAGATCTGCTGACGTTCCACGACAGGTCCAAAAAGGAGTGGCAGATTGGAAAGACCAAGGTGAGTGACCTTTGACCTTTTTGCTTTGTCGCTTCTCGATTGATAACAGTTCTAAGTCTTTTTCTGTTTGTGAGGGTATAAAGGTAGACACACATTGACATTTTCTGTCATGTATGTGCATGTGTAATGTTTGATTGCACTAACCTGAAATATATTTTGACCCCCAAGGTGTTTCTGAAGGAACCTCTAGAACAGAAGATGGAGAAGCAGAGAGATGAAGTGCGAAGCAAAGCTGGGTTGATTATACGAGCCTATCTTCTGAGATATATTGCAAGGTCTGTGTGTTTCTTTGTTCTTGCACAGATGTACTTAGATTACATTAGGTACAGTATAGTTTACAAAATATTTTCAGTACACAACATTTCTTTAATGTCATCTGCCCTTTCAAAGCACACATATTACCTATATGGCCTAGCTTCCAACCTGTCCTGATGATTTTTTATGATCTTCTTGCTGTCAACAGAAAATGAATACCAAAATATTTAAATATACACTACCATTCATTTTTTTATTTTCACCAAGGCTGCATTTATTTGATAAAAATATATTAAAAACAGTAATATTGTAAAATATTATTACATTTTAAAATAAATGTATTTTGAAAATTACATTTATTCCTATGAATTTTTGGTTGGCAGCATTTGCCTTGCCTTTTTCTTATCATATGGTTGGCTTAAATAACTACATAGCCCTGTGCAGTGCTGCAAAGAGTAAACTTGCTTGCCTATTGCTGCCAAATGGCAAGGAAGTAATGAAAGCAAAACTTGCAAGAATATGTTTTTAATACTATATATGTGGATGTGCCTATCCTTTACCTGTTAGTGCTTAATAGACATGACAACAAGTAGTCCCTTAGTGACAGCTTTAAAATACTTATCTCACGGTTACATAATCTAAGGGAACTTGAACTGTGTACTCACTACAGAAAGAACTTTAAGAAGGCTCGGGACAGCATTCTGACCATCCAGAAGAACTACCGCGCACATTACTATCGACGTCGGTTTCAACAGAAACGCTCAGCTGCGCTTGTTCTCCAGAAACACAGACGAGGGCAAGTGGCAAGAGGAGTCTGCCGCAAACTACGAGAAGAGAAGAGGAAGAAAGAAGAGGAGGAAAGGAAAAAGAAAGAAGAGGAGGAGAACAAAACAGAGGGAGACAATAAAAAGAAAATTGAAGAGGAAAAGGAAGGAGAGAAAGCAGAGGTCAGCTCCTTTTGAAAGCTCATAGACCATGCATACTAGCTGTGTGTATATTTATTGCAAAAATCCCACCAACTCCTAAAGTCACCATTAGAGTGATTAGTAGTCTTTTTGTTCAAGGTATATCAAGTGATCAACATTTTTGCTGATTATGCTGATTGATTGTAATCGTTCTGAATGATTGTTCTTTATTCTGTAAAAGCTCATCCCTTACGCATATAAAAAGGTTTGGTAAAAAAAAAAAAAGTCACAATTATGACATTACAGGGTGAAATTATACTAATAAAATATAATAATATTAATAATATATATAATAAACATTTTATATGCTAAAAGTATTTGTGGCAATCATATGTGATAAAAAAAGTTATGAGATATTTTTGTCATAATTATGACTTTTTATCTAATTTTGAGCTTTTTAAAAATAATGCAAGATAAAGTCTAACTTATGGCATAAAAAGGCATAATAAAAAGGCATAATTATGACTCTAAAAGTTAAGATTTTATCACAATAATGACTTTATATCCAATAAATATAAATGTTAGGCTGCCTTGCTTTTTAACAGCATTTGTAAAGCAACATTTTGTACTTGATTAATACTTTAGACTTCTCGAAAACAGACGGGTTCATGTGCAGTCTACCTCTCAAATAGTTTTTATTTGTTTTTTTTCAAACCTTCTGGGCCTGGCATTAAGTCTAAAAACCTGTCAGAGTTAAAGCCGTCAGAACATGTGTAATGTTTGTTTTGTTTAACCTGAGTTCCCATATCATTCCTCTCTGCTTCCCTCCTTTAGTCTCCACAGTCTGAGGAGGAGCACCGTCAGATGGAGGAAATTCTGCGTTTGGAGCGAGAGATTGAGCGTCTGCAGAAGAAAAGAGAAGACGGTGTGTCTATGCTATGTGAGAGCTCTAGACAAGAACTCCGCTTGCGGCGTGATGCTGAGGTCCTGCGTCAGAAAAAAGCTGCTTCTCGTGTTGCCACTGAATTCCTTGAACTGCTCGACACCGGAGGCCCAGAGGTCATTCCTGGTGAAGCTAAAGAACCGGCCTCCAGACCTGCAGGCGCCACTGAGGAAGAGGTAGATGAAGGCTTCCATGCAGAGGAAGAGTGCATACCACTTCCTGAGTTCCCTCCTCCTGTGGAAGGTCCAGTGGATCAGGAGATCTTAGGCACTCTGCCACCTCCTCCTGCAGCTTTTGCTGAGGGCACAGTTGCCCCGTCTGCGCCCAATGTTCCCCCTGGGGCTCCTCCACCTCCTCCTCCTCCACCTCTTCCCCCTCTTCCTGGCGAAGCCAAGGAAGAAGCTAAAACAGGTAAAGAGGTGGATGAGAAAAAGGAGGGAGAGGATGTGGATCGCACCAGCAGACTGACTGCAGCGGAGTCTCTGCCAGACAATGAGGAACCCATCTACAGTGTGCCTGGGGATGGCGAGTCGGACTATGACCAAGACGATATAGAGGATGGACAGAGCAGCATTGCAGCGACGGATGGAGAACATGCACGCAAGTCCACCTGCACCAATGCAAGCCAGGAGTCTTACAACCGCAGCTCAGATTCAGTGAGTTACACAGAGAGTGTGCGTCCAAAACTGTAGTAATCACAGAAAGACTTCCTTACCAGATTTCCTTACTTGTTCCTAATCTAAACCAAAATACTGTCAGATTTAAAAATAATAAGAACAAAAACACTAACCCCGTTATTCACATACAAAGAGATTAACATTGCTATCTAAAAAGGATCATTCTATAGACTTCTGTTGTTTTATATACAGTTATTTATAAAAACTGTAACCTAACCCCAACAAAATACTTTCTGTATTTTAACAATTTAAAACAAAAACTTGAAATTTATATTATGTTTAGAAATTAGGTTTTGTCAGGTGTAGCTTACTAATAAATCCATAACATATTTGCATAGGATAAAATATGACTCTCTCTCTGTTTCAGTATGCTGACAGCGATGATGAGCATGATGGGTACGTGGACACAGATGAGGAGGTATCCAACGGTAAAGTCAACATCTTGAATGGGATTGGACCTCCGTATTTCCACAGCTACCTTTACATGAAGGGTAAGAAATCAAAGATTTAATCTTTTTGTGTTAAAATGTTACTCCACCCCAAAATGAACATTTTTCTCATTAATCCCTAACCCATAAAAGCTTTGTTCATCTTCGGAACACAATTTAAGATATTTTGACAATGACAATGTCTTTCATACTTTTCTGGACCTTGAGAGTGTTATTTACTTGGCAGTCAATGGGACAGTCACAAGCCTCCTGGTTTTCACCCAAAATATCTTAAATTGTGTCTTAAAGACAAAGAAAGCTTTTACAGGTTTGAAACAACATGGGGGTAAATGATTGACAAAATGTACATTTTTGGGTAGAGTAACCCTTTAAATAATGCCCCTAATGCTGTGGTCCTCAACCTTTCTAAATTCAGTACCCCCATTATCAAAGATCATTTTCAAAGAGCTAAATTAGCTCTTTTTCACACTTTTTAGACAATATATTAAAATAATAGCAAATGTATTAACTATAATTAAAACAAATTACATAATTACAGGACTTTAAATAAAAATACAAAAAAGAGCGTGGCATTAACAATTCCAAGGGTTTTGGGTTTGATTTGAAAGGAATATACGGTATATAGAATGCAATAGAGAATAAATACAGTGTTGCATTTGATAAAAACAGCTACCAAATGTGTACCAAATGACATTTCCAGGAAATCACACTTTAACAATTATTCATATATCCAAATTTACCAGTACAGTGAGAATGATGGTTTTCAAATCAATATATTTTAACACTGAGAATGAATTAAGATAAGAAGTAAGATGCAAGTTTAAATCTTGGTTTATTTTAAAGCATGTTTTTTAATGTTTTAAACCGTTTAAAGACATCTTGAGGCTCCATTGCTTCAGCTAATCAAGCTCATACTAGGTATACTTGAAGTTTCCAGGCAGCGTTAAGGCAGGTTGGAGCTAAACTCTGCAGGACACCGGCCCTTCAGGAGCGAACCTGGTGACCCCTGCTCTAATGGGTCCCATTCCCCTGTCCTAATGTTAATTGATTATGTATTAAAGTATATGTCTTCTTTCATCTCATGCACAGCTGGCTTGATGATCCCATGGCGCAGGCGTTGGTGTGTTCTGAAGGACGACACGTTCATGTGGTTCCGCTCGAAACAGGAGTCATTAAAGTCAGGCTGGCTGTACAAGAAGGGCGGCGGTCTATCTACTCTCTCTCGCAGGAACTGGAAGATGCGCTGGTTTGTTCTGCGCGACTCCAAGCTGATGTACTTTGAGAATGACAGTGAGGAAAAGCTGAAAGGGACAATTGACATCCGCTTAGCCAAGTAAGTATGTGAGATTTAGAAAACAGTACTGTGATATCATTAGGTTTCTATGTCAGGTGTCTACTTTTGTGATTGGAGAATGGTCAGGTTTTTATCAAGTTTTTTTGTTTTTAGGGAAATTGTGGATAATCATGAGAAAGAGAATGCTCTGAATATTGTGACAGATGAGAGAACATACCAGGTGTTCGCAGAGTCACCAGAGGATGCCAGGTATGTTGACACCTCTTGACAAGTCTGTGTGTTTTCTGTAATTGGACCAAATTACTCTCCCTCACTATGCACACTTTATTTTGCTCTCCTTCTCTTAGTGGCTGGTTTACCGTGTTGAGTCGGGTCCAAAATGCCACCCCAGAGCAGCTGCTGGAGATGTCTCATGAGCAGGCCAACCCAAAGAACGCTGTGGTCAGTGTCCTTACACTACATGCACTTTCAGCGTTAAACCTCCTTCCAGTTTTGACTACTGGCCTTGCTCTCTCTCTTTCAGGGCACACTGGATGTTGGATTGATTGATTCAGTTTGTGCTTCAGACAACCCTGACAGGTGAGTATCATCTTTAACACAGGATACTAAGAAGAAAACAAATGTCTGAAATTACTAACAGCAATTTAGTTATTTTTTCTACTTCTAGTAGAGACTCTACTTACAGTTAAAATTTTTAATTTTGCATTCCCATTTGCCTCAATAGCAAAATAAAAAAATATCCACAACAGTGATTCTATGATCGTCCAAAAGAAGAAAAAAAAATTACTGGTACAATGATTACTGTGAAAAGAGAAAGCAAAATTTGCTGTCACTTACTTAACTGTTAAACTTTCATGTTGAAGTATTAATTTTCTTTGATTTAATGATAAGGTAATATAATGCAAAGTACAGTGTTTTTAATTCATGTAAAATAAACAATCCAAAAAAAAAAATGCATCTGTAACTGGGGAAACATCACGGTCTATGAAAAGGGTCCGTTAGGAGTAAGCAATTTGTTGACGTTATTAAAATATGAATAGTTTAATTCTTATGCTATGCTAAATTTTATGTTATGCTTCCAAACAGGCCCAATTCATTTGTGATCATCACAGCAAATCGTGTGATTCACTGTAACTCAGACCTGCCGGAGGAAATGCACCACTGGATCAGTCTGCTGCAGAAATCCAAAAGAGACTCCAAGAGTGACGGACAGGAGTTCCTGGTCAGAGGTGTGTTATTCATCTTTAACAGAGTTGTAACCTGAATTTAGGTAACAAATTCATTTTATTTATGGTTGAATAGGTATTTAATGTCCATTATTACTGTTATTAAAGTGTATATTTTAGGTTCTGTAACTAGTCACAATTTGCTCAAACTGTGTGTTCTTTTGTGACACAGGATGGCTGCACAAGGAGATGAAAGCTGGAGCCAAAAGTTCTGCTCTCAAATTGAAAAAGCGCTGGTTTGTCTTGACTAACAACTCTCTGGACTACTACAAGTCTTCTGAGCGCAATGCTTCTAAGATGGGCACTCTGGTTCTGAACAGCCTGTGCTCTGTGGTCCAGCCTGAGGAGAAAAGGTTTAAAGAGACAGGTGAGTATGATATGATCATATGATGTGACTAAATATGGTATTATTTAAAGTATAATATGAAGTTAATGTGGTGCTTGAGCATGTAATAGACGAGAATAGGAATGTCCATTCCATAGCTATGTTATCAGCACAGAGGAAAAACATATTTACAATAATTAAATTACAGATATATTATATTTTGTTACAGATGATGAATGTTAAAAAACATGGACACTCAATCAGAAACCTCCAGACTTAAAAATTGTTCGTAACTGCTGTACTGATTGAAATCTGCTGTTGACAGCAATTACAGAGTGGATTTTTAAAGCTAAACAAGCTATTTATAATGCAAGTTTTTAATTTGTTGGTTATATGTCATGAATTTTGCATTTATTTTACATTCTTTATTTAATTTAGAAATTATGAAGCTGTCTTTATTCTATAAACTAAGAGACATGGTGATGCTGTTGTTTGGTTGCACTGCAGGTTACTGGAACATCATAATTCATGGGCGTAAACATTCATACCGTCTGTACACCAAGTTGCTGAATGAAGCCATGCGCTGGGTGTCTGCCATTCAGGGTGTCATTGACAACAAGGCACCCATTGAAACACCCACCCAGCAGCTCATTAGGGACATTAAGGTAATCAGATTTTTTAAAACATACATTTTTTTTGCACTCAGTGTTAGAATGGATAAAAATGTTGTTTAAAAAATGGTGCGTAAGTCTTGGCATTTCCTTTTACCTCTTCTGATATTTGTATAGGAGAACAGTGTAAACTCTGAGGCTGTGGAGCAAATGTATCGAAGAAACCCCATACTGAGATACACCCAGCATCCCTTGCATTCACCTCTCCTGCCACTACCATACGGAGAGGTCAGCGAAAGCTGTGAGTATCGTTCATCACCTAAATCACTTGCATATTTAAAGCATGCAAAAAGTGACATCTCATACACATCCAACAATCTTACTAACAGAGGTCTTTCTCTCTGCAGTGCAAAAGGAGAAGGGTTATGGAAGCCTGCAGGATGAAGCTGTGAAGATCTTTAACTCGCTTCAGGAAATGGAGATAGTTTCAGACCCTGTCGCCATCATCCAGGGCATCCTGCAGACCTGCCATGATCTACGGCCACTGAGAGACGAGGTGTACTGTCAGCTGATCAAACAGACCAATCACGTTCCCCAACCCAACACTCCTGCAAACCGTGCACACTGGCACCTGCTCACCTGCATGAGCTGCACCTTCCTGCCCAGTCGCGCCATCCTGCGCTACCTCCGATTCCACTTAAAGAGGTAACAGAGAGAGATCCTCATTTAATAGCCTCTTTGAGTTGAATAATCATTATATTTCTATTTAATTTGGTAAAAACTTTCAGGGTTAGAGAGCGCTACCCTGGCACTGAGATTGAGAAGTATGCCCACTTCATTGGTGAGTCCTTGAAAAAGACCAAGACCAGAGAGTATGTGCCCTCTCAGGAGGAGATCGCCGCCCTGCTGATCAGACAGGAAATGACAACTACTGTGTACTGCCATGGAGGAGGGTCTTGCAAGATATCCATCAATTCGCACACCACAGCTGGAGAGGTGAGAAGATGAGAAAGAGATCTTATCGAAAATATTAGCATGCTCAGGCATCATTTTATTATCTCTGCTTTGAACTGTATAATGAAATGACACAGAATGTTATGCAAATTGGGATGAAAGTGACATCTTTTTTGTGCTTGTTTTTGCCAAGGTGGTTGAGAAGCTGATTCGTGGTCTGGCAATGGAAAATAGCAGGAATATGTTCTCTTTGTTTGAGCACAATAAGGTGGAGAGTCGGGCCATAGAAAGCCGTGTAATTGTAGCAGATGTGCTCGCAAAGTTTGAGAGGTAATCAGTAGCATATATGGTCTATGTTGATTAGATGATTTTGAATAAATGGTTGCTCTATTTCTGTGTGTAAAATACACATCTATAAAACGGTAATCAATGCACTACTTTGCTCTTCCAGATTGGCCAGTAGTGAAGATGAGGAGGAGGAAGGACCCTGGAGGCTATATTTCAAGCTCTATTGCTTTCTTGATGTGGAAAGTATGCCCAAAGAGGGAGTGGAATTTGCCTTCATGTTTGAGCAGGTAAATTAATTCTATTTTGGAAATTTTAATCTGATTGCACATAGACAAACCCACTTTAAAAATGTTTTGGCACGAGTCTATTTTGCGGCACTGCTTACGCTGAATAAAGTCCATTGTTCCTTATCTAAACTGGCACGGTTAACATGAAAAGTAACACATTTTACCATAAAATTGTGTAATTGATTGTGGTTCACACTCACTATATGAAAAATAAAATATGCAATGTGCAGTTACCTGAGGTAATTGTTGTCCCACTTTCCTGTCAAATAATTCGTTACACTGCGCATGCTTGAAATGCGT
>JAUMHP010039621.1:0-10982 GCA_032361065.1 Enteromius trimaculatus | reverse complement strand
AACACAGCTGGACTCAAATGAAGGTGTAGAACCATCTCAAGGATGATCAGAAGAAATGGACAGCACCTGAGTTAAATGAGTGTCACACCAAAGGGTCTGAATATTTAGGACCATGTGATATTTCAGTTTTTTATTTTTTAATAAATCTGCTAAAATGTTGGACTTTTTCTGTCAGTATGGGGTGCTGTGTGTACATTAATGAGGGGGAAAAAATGAATTTAAATGATTTTAGCAAATGGCTGCAATATAACAAAGAGTGAAAAATTTTAGGGGGTCTGAATACTTTCCGTACCCAATGTACTTTTCTAACTCTGAGTGTGTGTCCAGCTCTTGGTGTGGGTGAATGGGAGGCTCTGTGTGGATACCTGTGTCTGCCCTCCAACCCCCTCCAGCTCTTCTACAACAACCGGGAGCTCATGGAATCTCTTCTGCATGGGTAACCATCACTATCTAGCATCTCTGAAAACTGACTTCATATGAAGACATTATATTTTAGCGAATTCTGAGACATGCCACAGTTTTCAGTCTGGATGTCCTGTAAAGAGCTCAATAAGGACTTTTTTTTTTTTTTTTAAAGATACAAAATGATTGAATGTTTCACCATGACCATTCCCTCTCCTTCAAAAATGTCTATTAATTTAGTGATATTCTTATGGAAATATTATGTTTTGTAATTATCATTTAAAATCGTCTCTCTTTAATTTGGTTGTAATCAACATCACAGGAAAATGTTATCGAGTTTCAGATCAAAAAATGACTTTTCTGTCATGAAACAGGATCTTGATTTCGTACATGTCCTCATGAGGACAGCGGGACTAAAAGCATGTTTATTGCAATTGAATAGGCAAAGAAATTATATTTTAGTGTTCTCTGAAATATTATGTATTATTTTGTAAATCTTGTCAATTATGTATAGATAATTGCTCTCATTATTACACTTTTTCATTGCATGTTGCCCCAAAAACGCATTAATATGCAAATTATAATGAGAACCCGTTTATCACCATTTTACACATTTTGCAGAAAGAAAAATGGTATATTGAATAATAACGTCATCATATTTATCATATTCATAACAGTTCATCAGAAACATGTTTTATTTATTTTTTACATTATTTTTGCTCTCTTTCTCTGACGTCTGATCATTATCCTCTTAAGACCAGTTTAATTAATTGTGATGTGCTCTGCAGATGGTGCTCTCATCCAGGTGTGCTGCAGTGTCTTCAGAGCAGCGTGGCTCTCATCAGGTCTGTGCTGCTTCTCAACACTCAAAGAGTTCGCTGCAGCCGATGCTCAAGTGTTCACCATTCTTCCGTTTCATATTTTAGGTTTCCTAGAGAGTCCAATCATCTCATAGAGCTGCCGGGCGACTACAGCGCCCTGATTAACCAGGCCTCCAGCTTCACGTGAGTCACCTCTGGCTTATAAATCACATGCGATTAATAGTTGAGACCTGCCTGCTCTGTACTGAGTCATACGCTTCTGGTTCTGTGAATCAAATGATCTATTGATCCTGGTGGCATCTAGGTGTCCTAAATCTGGAGGGGATAAGTCTCGCGCTCCTACTCTGTGTCTTGTGTGCGGTGCTATGCTGTGCTCTCAGAGCTACTGCTGTCAGAGCGAGCTGGAAGGAGAGGATGTGGGCGCATGCACTGCACACACTTTCGCCTGCGGAGCCGGAGTCGGCATCTTCCTCAGGTTTGTGCATGTTTATTAAAATTAAAATTAATATAACGGGCAAATTATGGAAGGGATAAGATATAGGTGTAACCCAATGAAACCTGTATGTCAAAAAATGCATTTATCCCACGTTACATGACTACCATATAAATGAATAAATAATAATTGATTTGAGTTCATGTTATTTTATGTGAGTGTGAAGAGCTCTACTCCTAGCACTCTTTCCAGAGGCTTTATGTATTGATCATTGTTTATATTGCTTTAGCTGCTGATTAATAATTCCTATACGGTAACAGAGGTGTTACCGTTGTCTATTATATAAGATCACTTTGTCATGCACCATATCTCAACCTAGTGCATTTTTGCATTGTTGTCCGAAGGGTTTCGTTTGTATATTTTTTTTCCATTTTCAGGGTGCGGGAGAGTCAGGTCCTGTTCCTGGCTGGCAAAACTAAGGGCTGTTTTTATGCTCCCCCATACCTGGACGACTACGGGGAAACAGACCAAGGGCTAAGGTATGCCTCTATATCTGATATTTCACGTGCGTGTGAGATCAAGTGTCATGTTTTGTCCTGTTTTTGTAGACGGGGAAACCCATTACACTTGTGCCAAGAGCGCTACAGGAAGATCCAGAAGCTGTGGCGCCAGCACAGCATCACAGAGGAGATCGGCCACGCTCAGGAGGCCAATCAGACTTTGGTGGGAATCGACTGGCAGCACCTGTGAAGTCACATGATGCTTTCTCACACCTCGTCCACCCTTAACACATAAGGGGACCCGCACAGCAGAGCTAGAGGTGGCCAAGGCATCACCAAGGCCTCTTGCTCTTCCTCCACCCCTTTCTCCATCTTTCTGACAGTGGATGAATGCATGACTTTTTTTTTTTTTTTTTTTTTTTTGGGTGGGAGATTTTTCTCTTCCCGTTTTCTTTTAAATATGATATAAATGCATATTTAAAAAGACATATAGCCAAGGTATTGAACCCCAACAATACGGGTTCCTTCGCAACACAGATATTCTTCATAGGAATGCTATTTAATTTCTTCTCCAAGTAATATTAAATTATTTTCAAGCTATTTCGCTTAAATATATAGGTTTTGCAAGACTCGCTTGGGAACCGGTGGTGCTGCCCTTCAAGTTAAGCACAAACATGCCTCAACGGCCCTGCAGGGATAGCGCCACCTGTATGATCCACATCATCCTCTCTCTGCCCCCGTCATCTCGAATGCTGCAATACATTGGTTAAGGCCACCTAATTAACATTCTCATGTTCATATACAATACAAGCCAACGTGGGGAAGATCCGGGAGCACGTGAATATGTTCTCGAATGCCTGGTTTCTGTTTGTCTGGGTTGTGTATGTGTTCGCGTGAGTGAGTTTTTACGTACAGGTGTTTAGTTGGTATGTTTCTAATGTGATGGATTTCTAAGGTGGTCCATTTTTTTATGACTGTTTGTTTCTCGTTCTTTTGTGGCGCGTATTATTTGTGTTTCTTGCGGCTGTGTGTTGTATGCGACCTTGATCAATGGAATCATGAATTCCGCTCTTAAACATGATTTTGACGTGTGTGCCGTGTGTTGTGATTTTGGACATTTTGTTTCTCGATACTGCTGTGCATTTTCTGGGCAGTAATGGATGCAGAGTTGCATATCCTTAATTCAGTTTCAACTTTGGTCTGCTATAGACTGTTGTTGTTTTGTTTCTTTATAGTGGCCTTGGCTTGGGGCTTTAGTCCAAATCAAAAGTTTAATTGGTCAGTGACGCAAAAATGCATTAAAACACAGTTGCTTCTTCAGAAACAAGCTTTCACGTCTCGCGCAGTTCAGATGAAAAGCCGGTTTCTAATGAGCATATTTCCTGAGACACTTCCAGTGGCTGCAGCAGTATATTACATCACAAACTGACTTGTTAATATGTGAATTCTTGTATAAATGGGTACATTGTACTATATTGTAAAACATTAATGAAATAAAAAAAAAGAAAAAAGACTTTGTGTTGTGTCTTACATTAAGTCCATTGATATCAGTGTTGTTGTTTATGGTGTAAACCGTTCTATGTGTTCCAGAACAGGTAGGCTTAGTGGCCTCATGCAGGCTAATGTGTGACCTATGTTGCTTAACTGCTCCAGTTCTTTCCAAATCTCTTGTTCATCCAGGAGCGCTGCAATAAAGAGGATTAGATCCAGAGTTCAGCTCACAGACGAGACCGGGTTTGGACCAAGTCAGTTCCTCAAAAGTGACTAAAGGATGTTTGGCCTCTTCACATCAGGGTTGCCAGATCACATTTACAAAACTATGCCACTTTAAATAAAATGCACACAATTTGCCTTGAAAATCAATATTAGTAATCTTACATTAGGTGACCCAATATCTAATATCTCGGTTAAATGCGAAACATTTAAATGCATTATATTTGATGTAAATGTTTGTATATAAGCTAAACCTGTGGGAACAGTAGATAAATCTGAAAGTGACTCGATGATCACGTGGAGTTATCGTTTTTGTTGTGAACTCCCCTATTCAACGAAATTTACTGAAAGTGTCTTCGCCATTAAAAATGTAGCCTACTCGTGGCAACGACGCCGTTATTTGCATATTAAACTGTGTTGTGAAATGAAATGCTGCCTGCGTCTGACAAGGTGCATTTTGTTTTTGCAAATATAACTTTAGTTTGATTTGTGTTATACATCTTTTAAATCGCATTTGGTGTTAATCTTGTGAATTTCGAGGACAGCTTCCTGGAAATTGCGGCTATAGGGCATGCATGCTACAGCAGCTCGTGCTTGTTTCCAGCTCCGGTGTGACACGCACCTGTCCCAGAGCTTCACCTGAGAAGGTAAGCTGCTCCGCAAAGCTGATTAAGTGCTCTTATCCAGCCAGTCACTGTTTATGGACTAGAAAATACCAAATGACACATGTCCCGTAAGCGCACACTACCTGCCAAAGTTTTCACCCTTCATTTTACTTAAATTTAATATCAAGTTATTGCTTCATGTTAAATCAACTCTAGGTGTTATGACATAAATCCATGCATATATAGCCAATAGTGTGCTGCAGCCAGTTTCCCCAAAGTAAAACATTTATTAATTTTCCCCATGTAGGAATTATTTTCTTTTTATTTTTTGATGTATTTATTTGTCCAAAGGTATTCTGAGGATGAGTATTCAGCTGTTCTCAGCAGGACAAAAGCCTTGCTTAGAGAAATCCATTTCCTTCTCTTCATCCAATCAGGTAAAGCTGTGTCCCGCTGGGCTTCTGCTGTCCAAATATCTTTCACCTGTGACCAGCTCTATAGCCACTTATTACCTTACCCCACTTTCACCCCCTCGTTTGAGTCTTTTAAGTTCTTTTTAAAAAGAAAGACTAAAGTAAAAACCAGCAGAACGGAAACAAATAGTCACGTCTGTTCAGAGGTAAGTGTGTTAGGGATAGTGAGTATATTAAAATAACACAGACTTAACACTGAATCTAATTAAACATCTTTATCTCACAAATGGAGTTTACTACATGATCTACTCAATTCACAAAAACTGACATTACTGCAAATTCGAGGTCAAATGTACAGAAAGAGTTGCTTGTGAAAATTAAAAATTCTCAAATTCTACAAATGATATGAAAAAAAAAAAGAATACATCTGATTGGGTTGTCTGACTTAGATTAACAAATCACACACAACTGACTAAAATAAAAAATGAGTTGTCCCACAACTGTATGCCCAACAGAAGCACAAAGCCTGTTTGTGAGGCAGATATTTAACCCGAGAGCATGTTGAGTACAGTATTCTGTTGTTACAGAACAGTTTCCCCATTATTACAGAGTTCTGCTCTCCAGTAGATCACCATCAACATGCTTTTGAAAATCGTCAGACAACCTAAGGCCTGTTAAAGGCAGCGCTGTGTAAAAAGCAAGGTGTGCCAGTGTTTCCATCCCTTTAAGGACTGGGAGGTGACTGAACGTTTACAAAAACACATTTTCCTCAGCTGCCGGTTAAAAGCTGCCGTGTGACCCCTTCAAGAAAGTGATTTCTTACTAAGAAGTGATTTAATATCATCTGATGGCTTTATGGTGAAATGTGTTATTGTATGCGTGAGGCTGTCGGGTTAAACATCCGCTCAACCAATAAACTGGAAATATAAGAATCTTATTTGAGGCTTATTTGATCAGAAAATCCGATTTAGTTAGATGATAACATTTACAGATATATTTAGTTCTTAAAATATTAAAAAATAAACATATTTTTATTCGTATTTACATTGTAGAGTGTACATTCACATCAATTGGAATCTCATTAAAATGTAGGTGTACTGATCCCGTATGTATTCATATACACCTATATTTTTAAGAGAGAGCATTTTAATCGACCTTTCATGCATTCCTTCTCCCAAAGGTGGGAGTGGCCACAGACATGGAGTGGGAGGGGCATGACTCTCAGCTTTATGTGGGAGCCGCTTCTGCATCTCCCTCCTGTACCTGGTTGCCTTTAAACAGCGACGTGATCTTCGTCATGATGTCAGAAAGTGTCTCCTTCACACTCTTCTCCAGCAGCCACCCCTCACTTTCGCTCTCAGGATTCTCTGGGTCTGCCAGGGTTTCCAGTGAGGTGTTCAGGTACTGCAAACCAACCGTCACGGCAGCCTGTGGCCAAAAAAAAAGAAATGTTAGTAGAACTAAACATTAGTGGTTTTATTAGGATATATATGTCCCCGAGGGTTTTCTTTGGTTGATGAATCTTCCCCCCCATGCTCAAAACGGCATCACTGTCTTCTGATGTTTCAAATGGGAAATTTGTGGTAAGAAATGGAATTTGATGTGTGTATGCTACGGATTAGAGTTGTGGGGTAGATGCGTGTCATATGTATGCAAAAACAGCGTATCACGTGAACAGCAACACATTTTGTATGATATGCATCCGAAAACTACATATTGTGTGCATGCCACGTTTTTTTGCCATACACATTTTCATGAGAGCAGGCTGTGTTTAGTGGTGTAAGGTAGACCAAAACAAA
Source organism: Enteromius trimaculatus (assembly GCA_032361065.1). NCBI lineage: Eukaryota > Metazoa > Chordata > Actinopteri > Cypriniformes > Cyprinidae > Enteromius > Enteromius trimaculatus. The sequence goes on along the minus strand of JAUMHP010039621.1, from coordinate 4,296 downwards.
GAAAATACACATTTGCACGCGCTTGTTATTTGTGCAAAGTTCATATTATTTGTCAACCTCAAACTTGCTAAATGCTCATCACCTATATCTTGTCATGCTATGAACACAAAGCATTAATCAAACTAATTAAGCAGATAATTAATCTGATTCTTCCAGACCTATTTATATGACTCTTTACGCACCAACTGACCTTATTATCTAGCGGCTCACTTTATAATCTAGCAGCACACTCGTTACCCACCAAGAGTGTAATCTAGTGAAGTCAAATGCCATGAGGTAGCTGTGTTCAACTTCTGATTCCGTTCCCTCTTCCGCACCCACCTGCATGATAATGAACAGCAGCACAAATGCCCCAATGCTGTTCATCGTTCCTCCATAGTAGGACACCAGGGCCTCACGGCAGCCTCTGGTCCAGATGTTCAGGTCCTCAGTGTGGTGGTCGTAGCTGTAGTGAGCGGAGTTGTTGGTCAGGTGATGTTGGATGCAAGGGCGAGGAGAGCCAGGGTTGCAACAGCTGAAGGGAACGCTTTCCATCAAGTATTTGCCTTCCACGTTACTCTGGACACGGCTAAGAAATCAAAAAGATTGAACTGTCAGGCATTTAATTATATTGACTGGTTGTGGTTTCAGATGTGGCAGGCTTGGAAACATAACTCAATGAATTGTGTGTATCCATATTAACTTTGAGATTAATGGACAAAGTTGAGGACTCCAGTCTGATAATAAGAAGGGAGGTAAACATTTAGGCCAAGTCCATGGGAGCTAATAGATTGCACAATGTTATGATTGGTGTGGAAGGTAAGCTTTAAAGGACTTGGGAATAGGATCCTAACAGATTATCTAATCCATGGACCAATGTGCCCCCTTTAACCCATTCCCTCTCTATAAAAGCCACCAGCCAATTATCTACTTAGGAATCTCTCAAAACAAACTCTGAAATTCGATTCCAGTTGCATTCAGCATAAGCGTTTTCAGGGGGTCTGCCTTAAGACTTTGTCTTAGTTATCATAAAATGATTGCATAATAAAATGTCTTTTGTGTTAAACTTCCCGAAGAGCAAAACATGAGTAAAACATACATCAACTGATCTCGTTTATGTGCCATACCTTCTTAAACAAGGTTTAACTTCTGAATATCATTGATATATCATGATTCATTACTTCCTCCAAATAATGTTCAAAGACTGATGCCTTTTGAATTTGACTACATCTACGGTAACGTTTTGAATCTCCAAAATTCAGATATAAGCCAACAGATGAAAGAGAAAGTGTATTTGAATTACCCAGAATCTCTTCCATTCAGATCCCACCTCTTATACTCATCTCCGCTAGTACTAAAATCAGTACTCACGCTTTAACCTCATCATTGCTGAAGTCCAGGTAGCGGTTGCTAATCCACTGGATCTCAAACCAATCTTTGTAGTTGTTGTTGCCACAGCAACGGAACTCAATCTGGGTCATATCTAGGGTTCTCTTCATGAAGCATCGTCCTGGCGTGTCCGTATCTTTGTAGTACTTCATTCCATTCTTCAGGCCTTCAGCCAGGGCGAAATGCAGAGAAATCTGCATCAAGAAACAGAGCAGAGCCGTGACAAAAAGGACAGTGCAGAAAACCACACATCCACACATGTAGGTCTTCAACATTGGTTTCCACTTGGTGAACTTGATTGTGTCGAGGGAGTCATGGCACACTTTGCCCCCAAAAGCGTTGATAACACAGGCCACAAGTCCCACCAGAATGAGCAGGTTGGGCACAAAATGGCTCTCGTTGTTGTCCATCATCTCGCTTCTTTTGCGCAGCTCGATCTTGAAGAAAATCCCCATGCTGAAGATGAGGACCCCAGCCATGACAGAGAGCCAGTACAGGAGCCACAATCCTTGGGCCAGCTTGACTCGCTTGGCCAAGTCAAATTTTATAGGCATCAAAGTCATGGTTTTCTTCTTGGTGATTGAGTCAAAACAGTATATTCAGAGTTACTGTTCTTCAGTACGGTTACCTTTATTTCAAAGGTATGATGCAAACTGTCAACTTGGCTTTACGTTCTTGAAATTCTTGAAGACTTTGAACAGAAGTCTCTTCTGTAGTCCAGAAGCTTAGTTTAGTAATCCGTCATCAAGCATGGAACGCGCATTAGCAAGAATTCCCCTTTCCATTTCCATTCTGACCACCCGAAATTCAAGAAAGTCCATGCTGTTGGCAACCAGAGGCCTCTTCCTCTGGGATTTCACATAAATCCACCCAAATGGACCAGCTAGGGGGCTGTGTGGCTTTTCCCGATGGTTCCCTTCCCTGCAAAAAAGGGTGGCCGGCTGAGGAGCCGTGTGATTGTAGAATCAAGTTCCTCTACGTCATCCTAAAACCCACTAATCAGCACTGATCCCATTTGCAGATGAGCCGAGGACTCTAATCCTTTATCTTACTTTGTAATTGGTTGGTTACTTTAGCATCAGTTTCCTCTTTTACTTGCTGGTATTGCCTGGCTCTGGGGTATCTCTGGGCAGTCAAACTTTTCCAAGACTTCCAAGAATTGGAAGTTAAATCAAGCATTGGTGGTCTACGAATTTTATATTGTAGTATGCTCTTTTCTCAAATTACGCATTTATTCATCTCTACATGAGTAATTGAAAAACATTTATTTATCGTACAGTTAATCATCAAATATACATTTTTTTTTTCAATTCACTTTGCTAGAGAGAGAAACTTTAATGGGTATGATACTGTACTCCTGCTAAATGCAAGCTGACCAAATCTATAGCAATGGTAGTAGAGATCAAGGTAGAAGAATTTACCTGGCCCTCAGACAGGTAAACGTGACCGATGCGTTTATCCTACTGTTTATTTTAACTCCACACAAAGTTGTATAGGTAAGTCTCCTAAGATTCTTATCACTCAGACTTGTAATTAAACAACCCTTACATTTGGTCAAGCCTCCAGTATAAATTTCAAAGCTATGGACACGAGCATCCCTCAATAATTCATGGTAAGACAGAAGCTTCCAGCTGTAAAACCCGTCCAGATTTTGCCCCCAAGTCAATCTGATGCACTTTACCAAAGAGTAATTAGCTCATTTGACAAATGCCATGAAGAGGAAATCAATGTTCTGTGCATGTAATGAACCCTATTTAAAGCAATCACAAGCTCTTAAAATTAGTAGTGAACTTTAAGTCCTTTGCCACTTTGCGTAAGCCTAATCAAATACCTAAACATTCTGGCTCAGAGGCAGTAAGTGACGATTAAGACTTTTGGTGGATTGACCCCAAGTCTCTCGTAGGGTCTCTTGTAAGAGCAGGTTGACCTGACTTTAGCTAAGAGCTAATTTGTTGAGTTGTAGAGTTGCCTTGCAGCTGTGTCTATAAGAGAACCTAAAGGGTGGGCATCACCACTGTTATTAGCGTGCATTGGTCACATGTGACAAGATTAGAAGTACCAATAGGATTTGAGTGACTTACTGTCCATTTAGAGGGACACGTAGACATTGGATGAATAGCACGCAATGATTCTACCTCAGCAACTGAAATGCTGGAGAAGCTTGTTGTATTGAGATTGAGGAGTGCATGCGTATTGATGTTTGTAGGTCTGCCGGGGAGACTCTTTTGGTTGGTGGTTGATCTGGGGCATTCTGAACCTGACATACAGCAAGCAGAATAAATATTGAACACGTCACCATTTTTCTCAGTAAAGGTGCTGAAGACATGAAATCTTCACCAGATGTTAACAACCCAATTAATCCACACACACACAAAGAAGACCAAACAAATAATTTCAGACATGTTTATGCGTAATAAAATGCTATCACACAGGGAAAACATTTTGAACTACTGTAATGTATTTAATACTTCTTAGAGAAATCGTTGTTAAGCTGGTGATGACAGCTTCAAGACACCTCCTGTATGGAGAAACTAGTGCATTGCTCAGTTGTGATTTTGGTTCTTCCTTCCACACAAACAGTCTTTAAAACTTAAAGGTTCTGTGGGGCTTCTTCTCTGATCTTTAATTCTTATTTTTCATTGGATATAAGTCAGGTGATTGGCTGGCCCATTCTAGCAGCTTTATTTTCTTTTTCTGAAAGCAATAGAGTTTCCTTAGCTGTGTCTGAGCAACCCAGTATCACGCCAAGACGTGACATTATCACGTTGGTCCACTTCGAAAAACGTGTAGCAGTCACGGTTTTGCCGCCTCAGACGTGAAACTTACACGTTTTGTGCTTACATGTTTCGTGGAAAATTTCGTGATGGGCTCACGTACCAGATTACAATGCAAGTCAGTGACAGGCATCAGCCGTGATCCACCACGGAT
>JAUMHP010039620.1:0-10985 GCA_032361065.1 Enteromius trimaculatus | reverse complement strand
TCGATTAAAGACAGAGACGTGACTTACAAAAATATACACATTTATTAAATCCACATAGTATACTCGAGGTTAAAAGCACAGCAAATCGGTGTACAAAATAATCAAAGCAAGTGACAAATCAAACCACTACAAATAAATACAAATTCCCCTACAAAGCAGCGTCAAGATTACAGCTCCTCCGTACACCTGCGGATATTCACACACACACAGCGGTAGACGGGAAATTTAAAGAGCAACTCAAATTCAGAGTGTGAAACAACAGCTAGCACCTTCAGGCCGCACCTCTTAGGAGAGTTTTCAAAGACTAGAGCAGACTTTGCGAACGGCACGCACTCCTTCTCACACACACTTTCCCAAGGAAGGCAAACAGGATATTTAAAAAGAGAACCGTCTCGGACCACGGAGGCTTAACCCGCACACGAGAAGTCACCTGCAATCCTCACGCGGACGCCTTTTAAAGTGTTAAAAATCCACGCACTCCAAATAATGAGCTGCACAGGTGTATACAATTAAACTGTGCGTCAATGCCAGTAAACGTGTCCTGCCCTTGACGCGTCATTACAAGCTTCTAAAAATAAAACCTGTTACATTCAGATATATATAGATATAGATATAAGAAAATTTGATGAAACAATGGTAACTGTAACCTTCACAAAAATATATCTGAATGATTAATTCATGAATCTGATTGACCGGGTTCTCAAGTTCAAACAGCAGACACAATGATCTGCTGGCAGAAGTTAACAGCCACTGAAAGGAGGCCACACACAGCTGTGACCTTTGGCAAACTATTTTTATTTTACTTCCCTTTATGCTCCATTTTATTTACTGTACAGTGTACATGGATAAAGTGTTACATGTGAATTATTCAACATCTCTCTAAAGAAGAAAGTTAGTCAATTAGGTTCGCAAAGATTTGAGGATGAGTATATTATGACAGAAATTAAATCTTTTGGATGATTAAAAGGAATCTTTTTGCTAAAGTGAAGTGAAACAAAAAACCCATAATGGACCAGATTATCACAAGATGGCCAAAATTTCTGTTTTGTTTATTTCTAAGTATTTGTAGCTCAGACACTGCTGACATGTGTACTGCACACAAAAGTGGCACAGTATTGTGTGTTTTAGTTAGAATGACTGTACTAATAATGTGACCTCAGGGGTGTTTCTTTTTCCAGAGAGTGCTGGTCAGTTTTAAGGTCAGTGGTTCCTCAAAGGGATCCACGGGATAAATAAATAAACCGTTTTTTGAGGAAAGATTGTTTTTATCTAAAGCCTGGGACCTGGACGGAGGGTTTTCGATGTATGTGTGTGTGGATGTGTGGCAAAGACAGTGACCTGAGGGCGGCACCCATCCGTCAGTCAGTGCCGTGTGAGTCACAGCCTTTTTAATGATGAGGGAAGAGGGCCTTAAGAGCTGTGGAAATGTCGCGTTTTAATGGCTGAACTCTTTTTGCTTGATTTGGCCCTGGGTTCTCTGGGCATGAGCATAATGATGTGAAATCCATTTAAGAGCTGAGAAAGAAGTGGCGCTCGAGAGGAAGTTCTGAGTGCCCTGCCACACACACTTACGCATATAAGCTCACACAACAAGACTTTAACACTCCTAAAGCCAGTTTTAGCCAAATAAAGGCTTAACGTGAGTCCACAGCTAGACAAACTGACCTGTATAGTCTGCTTGATATTCAGATTTTACCAGATATCATTTAGTGACAGCTGTTAGAACGGTAATCCATTTTAATTAGTTCATTCGGACTTAATGCTACTGTATGTGGTCACTGTGGGTAATGTGCGGATGCACGCAGAATTGAAACCTTTTAGTCATGCTCGCTAAGCCGTGTGGTTGCCAGTTAAACTTTCTTTAGAAATCCACTGAGGAAATGCCAGTGGAAGAAGTGGAAAACACCATGCTTCAGCCTAAAAGTAACCAAAATCTTATCCAAGTGTATAACATTAAAATCTTATGAATATGAGTTAAGTTAAACTATCCTTTTTAGTATAATATTGTAGGCCATTACAGCATACTGTTGTTTTCAGTTTTCAAATAGGAGTCAACTATAATAATATATGTTACTGTGAAATCTTCTCTGGTAAAACAAACTGAAATCTGGTGACAGTTTCATGCCCTAGGGACTAAGTTTGTAAGATAAGCAAATTCACAAAATAAATAAGAAAAAAGTCACTTGGCACTATAAACAGTACAGTACTTTTAAAACATGCACTGTACTGTATATAGCCTCTAAATGTAGAAATCAAATTACTGTTTTGTCTAATTAGTTTAATAATTACTTTATTAGGATAAGATCATTTTAGAGTGGAAACTTTTGTGTTTTAGTTTTTGTAACTTCCACACTTTCGTTTGAAATAAGTATCAAAAAGTTCCTTTCACTATATTAATAACTGGGTTCTTAACATAGTCTCGCCTTGCAGTTAGCCTTTGCGCCCATGGGGAGTGGGCTACATTGCGGTGTAAAAGTTACTTTATTCCTGATAATATTAAAGCAAATTACAGCATGCAACGAATTGCACATGCTAATCCAGGAAAAGCAATCAAACATATGAAAAATATGTCACAGCTTATTAAGTTTTGTACCCCGAAGGCTAACATGCCACAATATCTTTGCAGCAGATGGCATGGTACTTAAGGGTTTTATTAAAGTAAGGAAGCAGATAACTTACATGAAAAAAAAAAAAAAATCACAACAAACTCTGTGAGGAAATTGTAAGGGAATTGGTTTTCAATCTGGGGAAACAAATTAACATTTCTAATTTTAATTTCTGCCGAGTGGCCCTCCAGGAAGTGGGCAAAATCCTGTCCATTGATCAAGGTTGTTAGAAATGGTGTTATTACCGAGTGTCATTTGTATATGGATTTCAATCAGGGTCCTGAACACCCTTGTCTTGGTTTGTTTTGCAGTAATGACATCATCAATCATCAGACTCATGAAATATTGATATATTTGAGTTTTGATAGAATCTATTTTTTAATTATGTTTGTGGAAAGGAGAGTGAAGCAAGGTGAAACATTGCTGTGTAGCATATTTTTTCTGGAAGCTGGAGGAGAGCTTTTTTTGGAAGGTAGATCTACACAAGAGATTATATGCGTTTTGATAAATGTCTGAGATATGTTACATTAACTGGTTAATTTAAAGGTAAACTTCACCGGTTTTCTATATTCCATTATATTCTTTCCTTAACTTAGACAAGTTGATACATACCTCTCCTGTCTGTTAATCACTCTAGCGAGTGGCGCCAATACTGTATGTCAACATATAGCTTAACTCCACTCATTCTTTAGGATCCAAATAGGGATGAATTTAGAAACCAAACAATTCCACGTTTTCCCTATTTAAAGATGGTTACATGACTAGATACACGATTAAGTATGGTGACACAAAATAAAACTTCTAAATTCATTCCTGTTTGGATCCAAAGGAATGAACAGAGCTAAGCTAAAAGCTAACACGCACTGATACGGAAGAGGTATGTATCAACTATCTAAGTTTAGAGAAGAACATCATGGAATATGGAAAAACTGTGGAGTTTTCCTTTAAAGCCCCTTGAACAGTACTGTGGCATGTTTACTACACACCACCAAAATAACTAAAAATAAGAACCATACTATATGAATGAATACATTCAATCCAACCAGTGAGAAATCACACATAAAGCAACAAAACAGCCCCTTCTGATATTGACTATCACTTTCAACTGTGCGCTCATTAACTCTGGTTAGATTTGAGCACAGTTGTAGATGTTTAGCTGTGAGGCTTTGTGATCAGAAAGACCAACTGATGTTCCAGCTGCTATCATCTGCAATGTTTGTGACGTGATTTTTGTTTGTTGCGTCTTAAGAAGAGAAGCTGGGCCCTGCAGTTAAACCTACCTTCTTTATCTTTAAGATCTGCACTCACATTCTGAGTAGAGTAGGATTTTGTTTAATTTACCATAATCCAAGATTAGCTTCAAAGAGCCGCGGGGCCTTCAAACACGGGAAGAACTGTCTGACGCTCACACTGTCAGACAAATGAAGTATTCAAATGAGTTTGATTTTTCGGAAATAAAACTTGTGCCCCCACCACATACACCCACAACCTCCTCCTCTTGTTCTTTTTAAGCGTGCAGCACATTTTCATGCTCTCTCCTCAGTTTTAATTGGTGCCAGAAGAGAATCAAAGGGAACAGAGGGAGTGCGGCACGTTGATCGGAGGACCCTAGAAAGACTCCTTCCTGTGATCTGAGCAATTGTAATTGTGTTGGACTTTTAGCTAGGAGTTTTGAAGAGACAGCTTCAGTTCAATTACTGCTGTCACAATGTCAAGCCTCATCCCTAGGTGTTTCCTTTGGCTCATGCTCTCTCTCCTTCTCTATTTCTTTGCCTCTCTCTCTCTCTCTCTCTCTCTCTCTCTCTCTCTCTCTCTCTCTCTCTCTCTGTGTCTTGTTTGCTTCATCCGTCTGTTTCTCTTTTCCTCCAACATTTGTTTCATCCTGTGTATTATTCCATATCCCGCGGCTGATGTTGTGCCTCATTTGAGGTGTGACTTCATTCACATCCATGCTGGCTTTTGCACTCTTTGTCTTGCTATCCTTCTCATCAGAACGCTGATTATTAAAATATACAGCCTTTTTTCTTTTTTTCTTTCAGTTCTGCTCCCAGAAATGCAGCAAATAAAACCGAATTCCTTGCAATGCTTTTCAGTCACATCTGAGTTATTGAGAGGCTTTTTATTATTCAGATGTTGCACTAAAATCAAAACGCAAGGGGCTCTTAAGACTTATTTGTTAAGATTCATTGATGATTTTAGAGCTCTCCAAATATCCGTAATTAAACTCAATTCCAAATTAGCGCCGCAACTTCTCACTGAAAGCCGTGATAAATGTTTTTAATAGAAGAGAAATGTGCTTCTCACAAACATGAGTGGCAATGACCTTGTCTAACTGTAGTGCAATTTGAAGAATGTTCTAGCTTGCAGTGTTGTATAAAGTCATGGCTGTGAGACAGGAAGCCGCCACATTTGGCCATATGAGCAGTGACCCCTCATAAGTGACACATTCTGGGCATTCCACTCCGCGTTGGATTCGCCCTTTCAACTCGTGAAGGTTATGACTAGATTCCAGGGCTGCCTGTTACTGAGTGGCCCTTTTGGGAAGGTTAATTGTGTATCTGAGTTCTGAGTTTTTTCACCATCACAACACTTTTAAATGTGTGAGTGTAAGGTCAGAAAGTCAAACGCAGGCAGCAGACAGTGAACATTTCCTCATGACTTTGGCATTCCAGTGCTCACACTTTTTTTCTCCATGCAAGTCGACTTTAGATATCTGATTACACAGCGTTAAAAAGTGGTAAGGTAATAATATGTGTTTAGGAAATAATTCTCCATATTTTTTTAGGGCTTACTCGGTTTTACTAGTGAACTCATTGACCAAAACAGTAGTCGCTGAGTCAGTGTTTACCCTATGTAAATGACAAACCATGACACGTCAGCGGGAGATTGTGTGCTGCATAGTTTAGATGATGGAGGTTGGAGACAATATGTTACACATCTTCCATTGGAACCACTCGCATTGTCAGAAGTTAAATGTCCCACGTTTATAGTTTCTATCAATATCTGAACAGCTGGTTTCAGATGTGTTGAAGTGACTGAGAAGAATTTTGAAGGGCATTTGATTAGAGAGAAATATAGAACTTTTCAGCAGTTTGGGGTAGGGCTGGGCGATATATATCGAACAATATATTATGCGAATCTCATCAGTAAAGCCAGTTCTTTGATTAGCAGTAAATCTTCGTCAGCTGTTTTTAAAAGGAAAGCCAGCTTATACACAGAGCCGTAAATCACCGAGAAGCTGCGCCATTGAATCACCCGCAAAACTAACGCGTAGCTTGTCAGTGATGTACGGCGCTGCATTTAAAAACAGCTGACGGAGATTTAGCACTAATCAAAAAAACGGCTTTACTGATGAGATATATATCGCCCAGCCCTAGTTTGGGGTTAGCGAGATATGTTTTTTAGAAGAAATGAATATAAATAAGGATGTATTAAACTGTCAAAAGGGACAGCAAATACTTTAAAAAGCAAAAAATATTTCTACAATAGAAGAATTCTACAATAAATTATATATATATATAATAAATATTTTATACATATAAAATATTTAAATATACAGTATGTAGTATAATTTAGAAAATTACTTTTTTTTTTGTATTTTTCTTTACTCTACTATTAAGTGCTCTGAGTGAAAATTTCACTTTGAGTATACTCTCAGAGTTATTCATGAAGTTGAACTAATTGACTAGTCTTCACAGTCCTTGTTTACAGGCTCATTGTGTGGCACAGCCATAGAGCTGCTTTCCAGTCCACCCTCAAGGATCATCCGCATGCTGCTCCTCTGAGTCCCATGATCATCATGGATGTGGCCACTATAAATCCCAGATGAGCCTCAGAAACACACGCACACACAAACCAGCAGCAGAGCGAGCGGCACATAAACCTTCGACTTCTGTAGACACACATCAAAATAGACAGTGTGTAATGGCATTTAAACAGTGAGTCTCCTACTCACTGAATTAAGTAAACTCCTAGAATTGAGGTTAGTCTTTAAAGTGCCATTTGAGCATCATTTGTCCAGCTAAGGATGTAAAGCAATGGTGTGGCTGTTTGTTTTTGCGGTCAAGCTCAGGTGGGCCGATCATTTGGAAACAGGTAACTAAAGCAGACACGGGGCAGTTGGGGGGCAGCAGAGCTGCACTAATACTTTTGGCCAGCCGGGTGAGGGCCAGCCAGCCAGACTGCATCCCCAGGGTGGGCCGGAATGGAGAAAAGTGCAGGACAGGGACAGATACAGGCACAGAACATTAAAAGTCAGACAGATAACATATTAATATTATTATTTAATGATATTTCCGTAAGCCTGACTGTGTGGTACTTCCCTAGTGACAGAGAAGCACAGCAGTGTTGTGAGCGAGGGATTGCTCCATGACAATAAAAATCTCTGCACTGATATCTTTTCTCATTCTCCAGAGGTCATCCACATAGTAATATCATTTCTGCATCTGACATTTAATCCATTCAAACAAATAATCCGAGTGGGCAAATCTATTCCTACACATCTTCATCTATACATTGCAGTAAAACACACTCAAGAAAAATCCTACACAGAGACACATTACAGATCACACACATCTAAAATGAGGCCTGGGGGACTTTAATGACCCCCCGATAAACATAAACCTTGTTTATCATCTTCATAACATTCTGTCTGTGGAGAGAATGAATCTGTAGGCACACACACATTCACATTTTCGCAAAAAGTGCTGTATGCATTTTAGTGATCTCATTAAAAGGTGCAGTATTTAATTATACGCTAAGAGAGATGGCTGTGGTGTGTCACGGAGTATTCAAATCATTACCTCTGTCATTAATATAAATCTGTGTGTATTTGTAAAGGAGTCTTGGAGTTGTTTATTAATAGATACAGTATTTATCAGAACTCAAATTTATTGTAGCGTTTTTGGAGTTTTAATTCTAGGCTAATGGTAATAAATGAAATTAAGTTTAAATCATTCATCAAGATTATTTACATAAATTTTATCTTATATAGTTAAATGTTAAATTGTTATAGCATGTATAAGTTCACCCTAAAAATAAAATGTAGGCTATTATTTACTCACCCTCATGTTATTTCAATCCCATAAGACCTTCGTTCATCTTCGAAACACAAATTAGGATGTTTTTGATTAAATCCAAATTTCCATTTCATCAAAAATATCTTAAATATCATAAAGATGACCTTATGGGTTTGGAACAACATAAGGGTGAGTAATTAAAAACAGAATCAAACAAAATCCCTTTAACATTAAAAATAAATGCTGCAAAAGTTTTGGTTATTGTTAGTTGATGATAATGCATTAGCTAGTGTTAGTCAACTGATTACATGATCGGACAATTAATCAAATTTATCTAAATTATTTGCATATATTACAGAATAGCTTCCAAATTAAGATAATTCTGAGACATTGCACTATTGTGCAGACAAATACCATGCAGATACCATGGCTTTAAAATGGCTTTAGAAGTTGTGTTATTTGTTATATTTAATATAATTATAATGTATTTTGTAGCTGGTTGAGGTGCTTGAGGTTTAGTCTTGACTGTTTGCTGTTCTTTTGCTTTATGTGCATTATTTGTAATTGTTGGTCTTTGTACACGTGTAAATGGACATCTTTGACCTTGTTTTTCTTAAAAAGCTCATGTTATAAAGTGGTTAAACTGTATTTGTTCTGAACAATACCTCTTCATTCTGTTCTGTCCTTTTGCTCTTTGTCAATTTATTGTTGTTTTATAGCAAAATGTAAGGCATTGTTGCAGATGCATAATGGCAGGACACCACATATTCCTAAAGGCTGCAAGATTCCCATTTGCAGTTATGAAGATGCAAAACCTGCATAGGCTGTCAAAACAAGAGACAGGTTTTAATGAAGATTTATGGCGCTATCCTCATCACTCGGTGAAGACAGTAGACGATGCACTTCATCATTTTAAGAAACCGATCTCAGGGGGCCCATGTCCAGTCTGAAATGGTTTCAAAGAACTTCACCTTTAATGTTTCTCTGAGGTTCATTGTGATGTACACCAGGAATAAACACAGATTCTTGCTGATGTATGCTTGGCAACAGCCTTTGGAAACACATTGCCCTAGATACTAAAAACGGAAGATAATGAGTTTGTTGCTCACCTCTTAGGACATCATATCTTAGAACGCTGACTTTCAAGACCTTTTATTGGCTACCTAATGCACCCAATCGGGTCCTAGAGGATGTCCATCCCTGTTCTAAATGATACTGATTCTCTGCAGTGATACAGCCAAGCCAAAAAGAAAATAACAGTCATTTCAGGTATAACCATACCTTTTCCAAACCAAATTACTAAGACAGAAAACAAGACTGTTTAGTGATGGATATCATTTGGTTCCTCCACGTGGCTTCCTATATCCATTACACTGTCCCTGTTAGTTCACTTATGTCATGGTTGTTTATAAAATAACTTTAGAACTTGTAGAATAGTGGCTTTTTTCTTAAAGTTTGTAATAAATAGGAATATAAGCAGGTGTATTTGTGTGTGTTTAAAAGGAACGTAACAAATTGAGGTCATGTGTTTAGGTTCTTCAGATTTATTACATTGTAAAGATAATTACTCTGGGATATATTAGAAAGATTCATTTTAGTTTTTTCCCTTCAGTTTTGAAAATGCATAGATACAAAAATGTGTGGTTGATTTACGATTCAATATTTTTTTGTAATATACCCAATTAATTGTCTAAATTAATACAAAATTAAAAATATCTCCAATTTACATCACTTTATATTGTACACTATTAAAATGGATATTCATTTTCAAAGATGATGGCAAAAGTATGTATTTATATTGAATGTGCATTTTAAAAATAACTGATATTGTGCATCCCTACTTGACAGGGATTCACAATTTGAAGTCATTTTTGATATGTTTGGAAGCTAGGTTCTGTATGAATGTAGATTTACAGTTGTCCCAACATCTGGGGTCACCAGTTGAGAAGTGTATGAATAAGATGTAAAGAGACATGTTGATTGGAGCTGTTTTAATATTCATGCACACATTTTGAGTTAGTCATCCGTGAGAGATGGAAAGAGAAAAAATAGCGACACATGCACAAACAGACCATAATATCTAAAGGTCTGTAGACATGTTGAGCTTGAGTCTAAATGAAGGTGACAGGTGAAGACTTTGTGGTCCATCCTGTAGACAACTGCCTAAGGGTGAGGGGTGGGTGGAGTGAGTATCTTCAGAGAGTACATAGAGTTTAAAATAAATGAACTTTGCGTGCACAACCAAAAAGTAGGAAAATGTATCTGAAGACACTGAAAACAATGGGAGCATTTGTTTGAGGGTACTGGGAAGTTACCATCTTTAGCGTCACACCAATAGATGACACATGCAGATAGTTTTCACAAGGCTTTCACATGATGCCTCTTTTGTCTACACTCAAATGTGTGTCTCATTCTAGCATTTGTTTCAAAGTCTGCTTATGATGCTGTCTGCCTTTTTATTATAAAATAAAATTGTTGTGAATGTGAATCCTGAAAACCTGACATCACTTAATTGAAAACATAGTGACGCCATAGATACTTGGTATTGTTGTTGCATTTGCTGTCGTGTTTAAAAGTCATATATTTACATGCACTGAGAGGTCCTTGTCCTTGTTTAGTTTCTGTTTGTGTCTGTTTCTTTGATTGTCACACAAACTGGAATCTGAAAATTGAATTAAGATGAAGACGTGTCTAAAGTGGTGTTATTTAAGTGAGCAGTTTGCACAAGTGCATGCCTTTATGTGTGTAGATATCTTGGATAATAGAGGAACTTTCTGTGTCCTTTTCATGACAAATGAGTACTGCTGTGCACAGGCAACAGGGATAAATAATAATGCAATATAAATAATGCGCAAGCTGCGGTATTCACTGTTACACTGGACACACGAGCCTGCAAACACACAAATAAATCCTTTTATGTATAGGGAAGCACATAAACATGATCAATAATTTAATAAATATAACAAAGACGGAAAGTTTGAAGGTTAGGTATAGCACATGGGAGGTTAGCTTGGACATTCAACATCTCGCAGGATGACAATACATGTAGTGCAGAATGGGTAGTTATTATTTTTTTGCTGTGTTTTAAGAAAGACTGTACATTTTAAAATGTGCATTTCTGCATGATTTAATTTTTAGTGGTACGCTAATGTAAAGATGACCTTAAAGCTAGATATGGACCATATATTCACCATTGTAATTATCTTTTTGGAGTTTATCTTGAATGTTAAGCTTTTAAATATTGTATAAATCATACCATTTCACTCTGCTGCACACACACACGCGTTGGTTTTTGTGATTTATGGGGACTCTCCATAGGCGTAATGGTTTTTATACAGGACAAACTGTATGTGGTATTGCC
>JAUMHP010039619.1:0-10986 GCA_032361065.1 Enteromius trimaculatus | reverse complement strand
GGTCGAGATAAACAGTCCAAGGTCATACACAGAAATCCAAACACGGGGGGAAACGCTCAGAGATATGTTCATGGGGGTACGATATAACTTCGCAAAGAGGGGGTCCAAGGGAACGCCTTGAATAGGCGGGGAAAAGCCGCGAAAATGGCGCAAATGAACCGGGGTACGTGGGTCATAACAGTCCGGGGGGGAACTAATACTCGGGGGAGAGTTCCCTCTGCTGGTGAACGGGAGGAGCCACAGAGGCGCCGTCTGTGACAGAGCCCCCCCCCTGCGAGCGGCTCCTGAAGCGAGCCCTTATTCGACGACGAGGCCTTCAACGGGGACGAGGGGCCGGCTTCTCGGGGAACTCCAAGTGGAACGCGGCAGTAAGAGCCGGGTCGTAGATGTCCTGGGCCCGTACCCAGGATCGTTCCTCCGGGCCGTACCCCTCCCAATCAATTAGGTACTGAAGAACCCCGCCTCGACGCCTGGAATCCAGGATCCGACTGACCTGATAGATCCCACTGGCCTCAGGTGTTAGGGGGGGGACTTCGGCCAGGGGCGCCTCCTCTAGGTCTCCTCCTCCTCCAGGATCAGCAGCGGGCTTGAACAGGGACATGTGAAAAGTGGGAGAAATACGGTAGTTAGCAGGTAGTTCCAAACGAAAAGAGACTGGGGTAATTTGTTTAATTATCTTGAAAGGACCCACGTACCTCAGGCTCAGCTTCTTGCTGGGTAGACGAAGGCGTAGGTCCCTTGATGACAGCCATACCCATTGGCCGACCTGATAGACGGGGCCCTCCCTGCGATGTCGGTTGGCCTGTTGTGTGACCCGCCGGATGGCTCGCTCCAGCTGCGTGTGGATGGAGTTCCACGTGGCCTCGCTCCTCCGTAGCCAGTTTTCGACTGTGGGCAGATTGGTGGTCTCCCATGACCAAGGGAACAGCGGGGGCTGGAAGCCGAGTACGCACTGAAATGGGGTTAAGTTGGTGGCAGGTTTTCGTAGGGAGTTCTGTGCGTACTCGGCCCACAGGAGGTATTCACTCCAGTCCAGTTGGTTGCTATGGCAGTAGGTACGTAGGAATCGTGATAGTTCCTGATTGAGCCGTTCCACTTGGCCGTTGGACTGCGGATGGTAACCTGACGTTAGGCTGACGTTAATATTCAGCTGAGTACAAAAGGCTCTCCAAACCTGAGACGTGAACTGGGGACCCCGATCAGAAACAATGTCCTCAGGCAGGCCGTAAAAGCGAAAGACCTGATGCATAAGGGTCTGAGCGGTCTCACAGGCTGATGGAAGTTTGGGTAGGGGAATGAAGCGGCAGGCCTAAGAGAATCTATCGACAATAGACAGGACGGTGGTATTCTGATGTGATGGAGGTAGGTCCGTAACAAAGTCTATGGCGATGTGAGACCACGGTCTCTGAGGGATGGGCAAAGGCTGAAGGAGACCTGCGGGACGCTGATGAGAGCTTTTTGAGATGTTACAGGTGGCGCAGCTCTTTACGAAGGCTAACACGTCCTGAGACAAGGTGGGCCACCAAAAGCGGTTCCTCACCAGTTCTTGCGTGGCCTGGATACCCGGATGGCCTGCACTAGGATCTTCGTGTATCATGCGTAGGAGGCGGGGACGGAGGGCCACAGGGACAAATATACGGTCCGGAGGGCACTCTGGGAGGGCGGGGGTCTCGTGGTTGGCATCCTCAATCTCAGCCATAATGTCCCAGAGAACTGGTGCTATGATACGAGCGGGGGGAATGACAGAGGCTGGTAGAGAGTCCTGCGGAGATGAGTCATACTGCCGTGACAGAGCGTCCGCCTTGTTGTTCTTGGAGCCTGGCCTGTAGGAGATTGTGAAATCGAAGCGAGAAAAGAAGAGGGACCATCTGATCTGCCGGGCGTTCAGGATCGTAGATACTCCAGGTTCCTATGGTCTGTGAGTACAAGAAACGGAACTGCTGCCCCCTCCAACCAATGCCTCCACTCCTGAAGGGCGGCCTTCATGGCCAACAGCTCCTTATCCCCAACTTCGTAGTTCCTTTCAGCTAAATTTAGCTTGCGCGAAAAGAAGGCGCAAGGGAAGAGCTTGGGTGGACTGCCGTGGCGCTGCGAGAGAATAGCCCCGACCCCAGTGTTGGAAGCGTCCACCTCAACGACGAACTGTTGTTCAGGATCAGGATGGTGGAGATTAGGGGCTGATGTGAAGCGGGCCTTCAGACTAGCAAAGGCCTGCTCCGCCTCCCTGTTCCAGTGGAGGCGCTGACTGGTTCCCCGGGTCAGGGAGGTGAGGGGGGCGGCGATGAGGCTGAACCCACGAATGAACCTCCTGTAGAAGTTGGCAAAACCCAGGAAGCGTTGAAGCTCCTTGATTGTCTGTGGTGTGGGCCAGTTTACGACTGCGGTCACTTTACTGTCATCCATGGCCACGCCCTCCGCGTTGATGATATATCCCAGAAATGACACGGTGGTGAGGTGGAACTCGCACTTGGGAAGCTTAGCATACAACTGGTGCTGAATGAGGCGTTGTAATACAGTCCTGACATGTGTGATGTGTTCCTGAAGGTTCTCAGAGTATATCAGGATGTCGTCAATGTAGATAATGACAAAGAGATTGAGCAAGTCCCGGAAGATGTTGTTGACCAGGGCCTGGAAAACAGAGGGGCTATTTGCTAGTCCGAAGGGCATAACTAGGTACTCGTAGTGCCCTGATGTGGTGGAGAAGGCCGTCTTCCATTCGTCGAATACGCACCAGGTTGTAGGCACAGTGTAGATCCATCTTAGTAAAGATGCGGGCCGTGCGTAGCTGTTCCAGAGCCGCCGGCACCAGGGGCAGGGGGTACCGGTACTTGACTGTAATATCGTTCAGGCCTCGATAATCAATACATGGGCGGAGGGTCCCGTCCTTCTATTTCACAAAGAAGAACCCAGCGGAGATGGGTGATGTGGAGGGACGAATAAACCCCTTGGCCAGCTCCTCGGAGATGTATTCCTGCATACACTGAGACTCGGGCTGAGATAACGGATAGATCCGGCCTCTAGGTGGCGTAGCGCCGGGGAGTAGGTCTATAGCACAGTCCGTGTCTCTATGTGGTGGTAGCTTGGTGGCCCTCTCTTTACTGAAAGCTACGTGCAGGTCGTGGTAGGCCCGGGGTAGGCCCTCCAGTGATTGGGGCTCAGGTGTGGGTTTGGCGCCCTTGTGAGGTTGGTGGGTTCTAAGGTGTACGTGACAAGCAGGTGACCACTGAGTGATCTGCAGCTCCCTCCATGAGATTGTGGGGTCGTGTAAAGCCAGCCATGGGGAATCCAAGAATCAATGGATGCCTTGGTGCTGGGTGCGGACGGTAAGTGTGAGTGGCTCCGTGCAGTGAGAAACCTGGCCGCCGCCTAGTGGGCGTCCGTCGAGGCCTGCCACGGCCCGGGGCGGGGTGCATAAAACAAGAGAGAGTTTATGCTGGTCAGCAAAGGCTGAATCAATGAAATTCCCCGCAGCCCCCGAATCCACAAAAGCCTTAGTGTCTATAACATGGACTCCGTCCGATAGCCGGACCTCCACTACCAACGAGGTTGACATATAGTAAGGGCTTACCCGAGCGGCGGCTGGTCGAGGAGGCCGTGTGGGGCAGGAGGCTCGATAATGGCCGCCCTGGCCGCAGTAGAGGCAGAGCCGGTTCCTTATCCGTAGCTTGCGCTCCTCCTCAGTGAGGCGGGTGTAGCCGATCTGCATGGGTTCCTCGCTGGTAATGCCTGGGTAGAGGTATGGGGGAGCGTTGCTGCGGCGCCCCCTGCGGGATCGGAGGAGGTGGTCAGTCTTGATCGCAAGCTCCATGTATTGTTCTAGCGTCAAGCCCTGGTCGCGACACGCCAGCTCAGTTTGTAGATCCTCCCGTAATGCCCGGCGAAATAAAGTTTTCAGAGGCTTGTGATCCCATCCAGTCTGGGCCGCAAGCGTGCGAAAAGCCACGGTAAAGTCCGCTGCGGTGGAGGAACCCTGACGCAAGTTCAACAGCTCGTCCTCTGCTTCCTTGCCATCCACGGGATGATCAAAGACCTCCTTAAACTGGTCCAGGAAATGATGATACGACAGGAAGCTCATCTGTTGTCCCTCCCAGAGTGTGGTAACCCACTGCAGTGCCTTTCCGGTCAGCAGGGAGCAGACGAGCGATACCCTGCTGTCGTCGGTAGGATAGTTCTGGGGCTGCTGATTCGAGTAAATAGCGCACTGTAGCAGGAAGCCCTTGCAGTTACCGGGCGAGCCGTCGCATTTCTCTGGAACCGCCATCTTGGAAGAGCCGTGCGGCGGCGCGAGCGGCGTGGTAATGGCGGCCGCTGCGGGTGGATCTTGTTGGGGAGTGAGTCTGCTTACGGCCGCGGTGAGGGCGCTGACCGAACGAACCAGTTCCTCCGTCATAGAGGTAAGTGAATTCAGCTGCTGATGATTTGTAGCTAGCAGCGAGCCATGACGAGAGACTTCCGAAGCGACGTCATGCAAAGCCGCTGGATCCTGTGTTGGCAAAGTTATCTGTGATAGATCAGCGGAGTCATTCGGATCCATTTGCGAGGCTTTATTGACTCGGTTCAGACAGGCAATGGGTTCGTATACAGGCAGACAGTTGTAGCAGAGACAATCACAAGAATGGTCAAATAACAGGCTTACTTTCAATAGGCAGGCAGCAATGTTTGTGGTCGAGATAAACAGTCCAAGGTCATACACAGAAATCCAAACACGGGGGGAAACGCTCAGAGATATGTTCATGGGGGAACGATATAACTTCGCAAAGAGGGGGTCCAAGGGAACGCTTTAAATAGGCGGGGAAAAGCCGCGAAAACGGCGCGAATGAACCGGGGTACGTGGGTCATAACAGTCCGGGGGGAACTAATACTCGGGGGAGAGTTCCCGCTGCTGGTGAACGGGAGGAGCCACAGAGGCGCCGTCTGTGACAGCCATTGTGAAGAGAGTAAATTGTAGCCTCCTTAATTATTTTGATTGCTACTATTCCTTGGGATTAATAATGAGCCTTTAAGTACATTTGTACAGAAAACAATAGATAGATAGATAGAATTTTCTAGACAAGAAAACATTTCTGTCTTGTTTTTTAAAACAAATAATAAGCTAAAATTAAGTAACCTTTTGCTTAGAACAAGCAAAAAAAAATCTGCCAATGGGGTAAGCAAAATATTCTTATTTCAAACAGAAAACGTCTAGGTTATGAACGCAACCCACGTTCCCTGAAGGAGGGAACGGAGATGTTACATATGGGAACTCGCCAGAGAGACCAATTACCTTTAAGATTGATTCAAAAGGCCAATGGGTAACACTTTGTAATAACTGCACACTATGAATGATTAGTTAAGCATTAGTAAGCATTTATTTCATCCTTTATAAACCATTGTTCCAACATTATTATGCATTAGTAAACAGTTTACAAGTGCATCTATAAATGCCTTATATATAATGTTCAATAATTGTATTTTCATACTTTATTAATGATCAGTTTGTTATTTTTAAAATTATCACATTATTTACAAACCTGTTATTTAGGAGTTGTTAGTGTTTAATAAGACCATTTAGAAAGTCTAAGAATATTAATAAATTATTTAAATGTGTCTAAATAGTAAGATTTATTCATGTACATGATAATAGTTGCTCAGTCACAATAGTTGTGTGTCACACCGTCACAGTCACCTGTTCCCGGATCAGCTCACACAGAAGGCACCCAATCTTAAACACCTGTCACCCGCTCTCAATCACCCGATTATTAACACCTGTGCTCACTCAGTCACTTCCCCATATAAGCCAGCTCAGCCTTTCATTCGATGGCTGAGCTCAAGGTTGATACGCTCAATTCACCTTCAACCTGAGACTTACCTGTCTGTTCTCCTGCCTGCCTTTATCTCTGACCGCTGAACATCGAAAGACTGTTGTTTCCTCAGAGATTGCTGAACGGCTGAAAGACTGTTGAAATATTTCTGTCTTGAATCAATAAATTCACTAACTTTGATTTTATCCAGTTGTCTTGTCATATCTGAGCGTGACAATCTGATTGTGAATACAATAAAACATTTTGTATACTGATGCTTGCGTGTGTGAATCCAAATTTGTGACCCTGGACCACAAAGTTTAAGTTGCAGTTGCTGGGGTTTATTTGTAGCAATAGCCAAAAATACATAGTATGGGTCAAAATTATAGATTTTTTTTTTTGCCAAAAATCCTTAGGATAGTAAGTAAAGATTATGTTCCATGAAAGTATTTAGTCAATTTCTTACTGAAAATATATTTTGATTAGTAATATGTATTGATAAGATCTAATTTGAACAACTTTAAGCGTGATTTTCTCAGCATTTAGATTTTTCTGTACCCTCAGATTACAGATTTTCATATAGATGTATCTCGGTCAAATATACATACATATCAATTTTGCAAAATTAACACTTATGACTGGTTCTGTTGTCCAGGGTCACATTTATATTACATATTTAGTTCCTCATACTTTAAAGGGGTGGCGTAGTCAAGTAATATTTTTCTCAAGGTTTTAACATGGCCCCCTGTGACCATGTGTCCCACCGTCACCCGGCCCTGTCTTTGTTTGCATCCTGTTCACGTGCTCTGTGTTTTGTTTTTATTCATTTTCCCCATGTGCTGTGTCTTGTTTTGTAACCCCGCCCATCTCATCAGTGTTCACTCCCTTCCAGCCGTGTGTCCAGGTGTTTCCCCTTGTCTGTGATTAGTCTGTGCATTTATTTGATTCCCTGTGTTCAGTCTAGCGTCAGTTGTTAAAGTATGTATCGTGTCTGTTTTTGGAGCTCTGCATAGCTCTCCGCTTTTCCTTTGATTTCCTTGTTTTGTTTATTTTAATAAATGTTCCAGTCTACGCTATTCCTGCCTCTGAGTCCTGCCTGCTCGTAAGGGAACGAGAGCGCGAGCTCACACAAACAGCTCAGACATTACACCATGCTACAATAGCTACTGAAGGTGACTTCATTTTGAGATTTAAATTTTTAAACACTGAAAAGAAAATTTACTTCCATCAGTTTTACTAACCTGCTGCAACATATTCTTCAACTAATGAAGGATCTGAAAATTCAATTCTCTCCTGGTTTTGAGATGGCATTTTGCTGGCTTTAAGAGGACCTGCAACAACACATGGTTTAAATTTTAAGTTTTATAAGTGATCACTTCAATTCAGCTGGAATAACCCCTTCCAATTAAAAACAAAACAATACACTGCAAGAAGTACTACTTACCTGCAAGTTGTGATTCCTTGGTTTTCTTATAAGTTAAAACAGCCTTCCAGCTGACTTCTGGTACCTTCTTCAGCCTCAACTCTAATGGACATCTTGTCACAATTCCTACAGAATTATTGTTAGTTTAGTTGTTGGTAATAAGGAGCATGACCTTTGCCTGAATCATATTAACAATATTACATTTAACTCTGGATTCAAGAATTACTCAATTTATTTGCATTAATGTTTTAAATCTGTTGTAGTCTAAAGTGTATGCATACCCAGTGTATCTTTGTGTATTTGAAAATACTAATTATTCCTGTGGCAGAAACCTAGGGCCCTATGTGTTTTCAGGCAGGGCCTTGTTACCAGATCTAAGACTAATCAACAGAGCAGTATTGGAGAGTTGTGCTTAAGTAGTTACTGAGTGTGTATAAATATACAATAGCAAAGATTAAATTAGTCCTTACCAGTCCCTCTTGGTAATGCAATTCCAGACAGCGCTTCCAGCACAGAGCTTTTTCCAGAACTCTGGTCTCCAATCACTACAATAGTTGGTAATGACAAGTCCTTCTCAATGCCGACTGACCTCATAGTGTCAATCATATCAATGTATGGACGGATTCGCTCTTCTAAATGACTGTGAAACTCTCCCCCCATTTTCTGACTGTAACAATAATGTAAAGAATGTAAAGGTACTGTAATTCTTTCAGTATTAGCCTTTCATACGTGTAAACAAGCTAACGTTAACTAGATAAGTTACGTTTAAATCGCTACCATAGCAGATTCAAGGAATAGATTACATCAGTAATCTGCATTTTTGCTGCAACTAATTTATTAACGAGTCAGCATCAACTACATTAAAGAAAATTTAAAAGTAAATAAAATCCATCTCGGTTATGTACTGTAACCCATAAGACATTATGTTGTGACGACAGACTGGGGTCATTACTTGGGAGCCCTGATTCGCTCCGATATAGAGAAAATGCCAATGAAAATTGGCTAGTGGAATTTGCATGCTGAGCCACTCCCCTGCAGAACAGGTATAAATAGGGCAGCAGGTGCATCCACTCATCAGATGTTGCTGAGGAGCCAAGAGCCAGGTCCCTGGGCACCCAGCGATGGGTCGAGGCTGTGGCAGGGGGACATAACATCTCCGTTCTCTCCATCAGGGAACAGTACGTAACTGTTCCCTGTCTGTCAGTCACTGTGACGTTATGTCGTCATGACAGACTGGGGTCCATATGGAAAGCGGCACAGCCAAGAGCCCTGTCACAACCAACAACACTTCAATTCGTTCTGACAGGCGTAAGCGTGTCGAAGATTGCTGCGCAAGGTCGTAACCTTCCCAACGCTCCAGTGCAACTCGCTTACCGTGATACCCGCAGGGATCAAGGGTAGCCCCTTGCTACTGGAGGGAGCCAAACTGTACGTTTCTGAGCTAGAGAATAGTTTAAACTCTAAGGAAGGGATTTCAACCTTCACGAGGACTGCTTCAGATCCTCCTTTTTGTTGTTACAGTTTGGCAGAACGAGGGGGAAGCACGCCTTCCATGGAAGGGCGCTACAGAGCACCACACCCTGTCCGCAGGGAGGTAAATGTGCGGTAACACAAATATAGACTAACCCGCAGGGTAGTACGCATACGAATATGCCTCAGGGTCTAGTTCCACCCGCAGGGGGGAAGACTAGTCTGCAGAGATGGGCCGAGGGAAGACACGAGTTTACCATCTGGGAAACTTTCTCGTAGAGTCACCTTAGCAAGAGATCACCCGTGGGGAATCAGGCATGCGGCCATCCCAGTACAGGGGCTGACCTTCCGGGCAAAGCAATCACCTGGATACTGGGCTTAGCGGCAGACTGCTCCTCCCAGTATGACCACCGTTGATGCTTGGAGGATGCTCGACCAGGGTCCGCAAAAGAGGAGACACGACTGGGAGAGTAAGGCGCTCGCATGCCCTGTTAGGGGGAATGGCGCAGCAGGCAGGACACCAAGTGGTCAGATCTATCTGTTTTGCAACAGGGAATAAGAGACCGGTACAACCCGGAGGTTGTAATTCCGTGCGAAAGTATGTGGTGTCGCCCAGCCTGCAGCTCGACAAATATCTGCCATTGAGGCCCCTTGTACCAATGCATGGGAGGATGCTACACCCCTACTGGAGTGAGCTCTCACACCCAGGGGACACAGCTCGTCTTGGGCCTGGTACGCCAAGACTATGGCTTCCACTATCCAGTGGGCCAACCTCTGCTTGGAGACAGCCTTCCCTTTCTGCTGACCTCCGTAACAGAAAAAGAGCTGCTCTGAGCTTCTTAAGCTTTGGGTGCAGTCCACGTACAGGCACAATGCTCTGACGGGACACAGCAACGCCAAGGCTGGATCCGCCTCTTCTGAGGGCAGTGCTTGCAGGTTCACCACCTGGTCCCTGAAGGGCATGGTGGGAACCTTTGGCATGTATCCAGGCCCGGGGCTCAAGACCACGTGAGAGTAGGGCCGCCCGAATACAAGGCACTCTTCGCTTACCGAAAATACTTGGAGGTCCCGGACCCTCTTGATGGAAGTGAGTGCGGTCAGGAGCGCTGTCTTAAGAGACAGCTTTTTAAGGACCTGTTTCTTGTCGTCCCTGACCTTGCACAGCATCTGGCGTACTTTCGTAGGCCTTGCGGCCATCTGTGTGCCAGTGCATCCGTGCCGAGGGTCCCCTCGGTGCGGGAATAAAACCACTTGCAGTGGGAGGACTTGTGGGAGGCAAACAGGTCTACCTGTGCTTCTCCGAATCGACTCCAGATCAGCTGAACCGTCTTGGGATGGAGATGCCACTCTCCCGGGTAGGTAAGCTGTTGTGAAAGCGCATCAGCCGCACGATTGAGCTCCCCCGGGACGTGAACTGCATGCAGGGATTTGAACCGGTGCTGGCTCCATAGGAGGAGATGGCGAGTGAGCTGGCACATGCAACGTGATCATATTCCCCTTTGCCGGCTGATATGCACCACAGTCGCAGTGTTGTCCGTCCAGACCAACATGTGCTTGTCCTGCAGTAGCGGCCGGAACCGCTGCAGGGCCAAGTGCACTGCTACCTGCACTAGGCAATTGATATGCCAAAGCAGCTGGGGCCCTGTCCAGAGCCCAGAGGCTGCCTGCCCGTTGCATACAGTGCCCCAGCCCACACTGGAGGCATCTGTCATGACGGCAGTGTGCTGGGACACTTGGCCCAGGGGCACTCCGGCCCGCAAGAACATGGGGCCTTTTAGGGACTGAGTGTGCGATGACACTCCGGGGTAATAACCACTTGGAGTGTGCGGTGGTGCCATGCCCATCTCGGGACCCAGGAGTTCAACTAGTGCTGTAGTGGTCTTATATGGAGTAATCCCAGCGTTACAGTGGCTGCGGATGCCATATGCCGCAGGAGCCTCTGAAAGTGTTTCAGTGGCACCATTTTCCTGTCTTCGAGGGAACTCAAGCAGGCCAGCACTGACTGAGTGCGTTCCTTTGTGAGGCGCGCTGTTATACTCACCGAGTGTGAGGATTAAAATGAATTATGACTTGCTACGTGCTTGAGCACACTATGTAAAGGACAAGGAAACCATGTACTCTCTTTTTGATCATGTTTTCTTAGATCATGTCTGTCTGGTTCTTTTGTGCTGAGGCTGCACAAAACATCAGCTCACTAACAAATTTAGATTGTCAGACTTCCTATTTCTGCTAATCCTGAGAGTTGAAAGAATATGTCTTTGGGTCAAAATGTCAAGATGACCTCAAGTGGAAAACAATATGTATGATCACGCG
>JAUMHP010039618.1:0-10994 GCA_032361065.1 Enteromius trimaculatus | reverse complement strand
ATTGTTTATATTGTTATTGTCCTTGCATATCATCTTGTGTATGGTATATTGTTTTGTGCATGTTTTTGATAGATCATGAGCTTATTCCACCTCATCAGATCAACACATGTCGTGTTTGGTGCCTAAGAACTCGTCTTCAGATGATCTAATTGAGAGTTATATGTTGATATCTTTGCAACATTCAGTGTTGTAAGAATCTCCCTAATTTGTGTACCTCCTTCAGCCCAGATCATTGCATGTGTGTATGCAAATTAGTATGCTTAGGAACAAAGAGTCATAAAATTTCCCTCCAAAAGCACCGTGACGACATCGGTCCTTGACCTACAGAGGGTGTGACCTCACCAGGGTACAAAATCCTTCACCTCAGAAATCCCCTTCCCTCTTTTTCTACTTTTCTGGATGCCGGAATGCCAGCATTTCTCACTGGTCTCCTGACCAAGGCCCTTGCAGTCGATGCAGCCGCATCAGCTTGGCCTAGAGGCAGCACAAGCTGCAGAGACTGAGATGAGAAGTTAGCTCCATGGCAACAACTAAGCTCTGAGCTAGACCTTTACGGTCTTGAATTTTTCATTGACCTAAGATCCACGGATCGTGACAGATCTCTCTTATCTTTTCTACCTTCCCGGATGCTGGAACACCACTATCTTGCCGATCTCCTGACCAACAATTTCAGGTGACTCAAGATCCATGGATCGCAACAGATCTATCTCCCAGCTCCGCTTTGATCTACCTATCACGAGAGTCAGGGCATCTTTTGGAATTCATCACTCTTCAAACCAGGAGGACATGATTGCCAATCCAAAACCTTGTAACCATCCAGACTTCGAGACTGCATCAGACTCTCACAAAAGAGGTAATCCAAGTATCGCACATATAACTAAACAAAACAGAAGTTTAATATTAGTTATGCATTGATGGTTTTACAGGTGGCCAACTGACTCTCTTTTTAACTTTAATTCTAGCTTTCTTAATGGTTCACCCTTAAGCCTTGCTTTGCACTTTCCCTTTAGTGTGAATGTATTTATACATGTAAGTTAATAAATATAATAATAATAATAATAATAATAATAATAATAATAATAGAGTTAATAAAACGTTTGCACAAATTATATGAGTTTCTGATTCTGCCTTGCAAATAAATGTCCCTTTACGATCTCGGCCCTAGCTACATGCTCTAATACAGTGATTCTGTAAGAAGGCATATTTCTGTGGCCAAGAAATATCACTTCTCAATTACATGTGTTATATGTTCGCCGAAATGACAGATTAGTTGATGGTAATTCTGCTACAGTTACTACTGGCAGCTAATATAAATAGTTGCAATTAATTATAATTAATAGTAATTATATATATATTTTCCTTAATGAGCTTAAAAACATGTTACATAGGTTATGAACGTTACCCATGTTCCCCGAAGGAGGGAACAGAGACATTACATCTTTCTGCCACGACCCTGACGCCGACTTGGCTCCTCAGCGAAAACCTGCATGTGCAATCCAGCCGTGCCCTCTTATACTCACGCTGTGATAAGGTGCACCTGGCTGTAATTATTGCACACCAATATTCATTGGCCTTTTCCAAAAGATTTGAAGACGATTGGTGCGAGATCCCATATGTAAAGTCTCTGTTCCCTCCTTCAGGGAACATGGGTTATGTTCGTAACCTAGACTTTTTTTGTTTAAATAAGAAAAGAGATAAAATAAATAAATAAAAAATCCCATGATTTTGTATGACTTTCTTCTTTCAGAACATAATCAGAATTTTAGCAGTAAACATCCTCGCTCGTCAAGGCTTTATAATGGCAGTGAATGGCTGCTATGTTTAAGGCCCGAAACAAAGCATCCATCCGCATGGCAGGGGTTAATAAAGCCCTTCTGAAGCAAAGCATATGTAAGACTTTACAAAAAAAAACAAACGTTGCATCCGGCAAACACTGTCATAACATCATACATGGCACAATTTTGCTTAAATCTGTATGGTTGTTTGATCCAAACGTTACTTTATAAAGTGTAAAATATGCCTCGCTTCAAAAGGCTTTTATTACCTATCAGAGCCATGTTGAGTTTGTTTCTGATGGATGGATGCATTTTTTTGAGCTTCAAACTCAGCCTATTACTGCCATTATAAAGTCTAAAAGAGCCATGATGTTTATTGATTTTGTTTGTGTGAAATAAAGTCAAGAGTTTTGGATAACCTATCCCTTTACTGGTTAAGTGTTAAAAAGGCATTTTAGCCATCACTTGAAAAGTGCAGCAGCAACAGTCAAATTTAAAAAGTCTGTAAATCTGTAAAAGTGAATTTATACCTTTTTGAGATGTGATGTAAGCGGCTACAGACAACCAGTACAAAGTGATGAGGTGTTATTTCATTCACTCTCTTTAGCTAGTTAAAGACCTCATTGCCACATGCTGGCTAAGTTGCAGTACAATAGACCATGGGCCTTGTTTACACTACAGGTCTTGATACCCAATTCTGATTTTTTTGGATGTCAGTTTACACGTTCTTTTAATTGAGATCCATATCTGATTCATGTGTGTACACTTGCCATACCATCTGAAATATTGTGCATGCATTGTTGTCATTTACCGTCTCCACGTGTGTTTAATCTTGATAAATAATAGCGTTAAGTGAGAGAAAGAATTTTAGTATTTAGTTCATTTTTTTTCACCAATGAAAGACCTTCAAACTGATGTATGATTTGTTGGAATCTGACAAAGAATTACTGAGCTACTGTCATTTGAAGTTGATTGAGTCAGCAAAGCTGAATATGAGAAAGATTAAAGTTTTCCTCCTGTTTTTTTCTTATTAACAATTATTATATTTCTAATCACAATATAGCTATTTGTTTATCTGTGCTATTATAAATTTAAAAAAAAAAAAACACTTTACAAAATGATCTTAATCCTACATCTGAACAAAAGCATTCATGTACAAAACACAAATAGGCCTAATTAAAGGTAAAATCACTTCAGTGTGTTGATTACAAATAAATTAATTATTAGAACTACAAAAGCAGTTCAATGAAAGGCAGATACTGATTTCCTTTTCTCCTTGATTGTAAGATACATTAATGAGAGCATGAATCTAATGTTATCCCATCAGATATTTTTTTCCCCCCATTAGTTATCCAAGCGTTCATCCAAGACAGCAGATGATGTTTGAGTGAATACTTAAATATTGTAATTCTGTGAGTATTTAAAAGGATTGCATGCTTTAGGAAGCGCCATTATACATGTCATTTTGTGTCTGTTTTCATTCATGGGCTCCTTTCAACTAATTCGTCACCGCCCCCATCTCCTCTGTTGTCTATTGATGTCTCCGCCCCCTTGTATGTTGCCATAGCCATTCATTGTTAATCTCCACTTACTGACCCAGTTTTACATGTACTTATGTTATGTATGTTATGTTTGTCACAGTCCATTGCACTGTCAATCAGTCTAGTGTTTCTACCCGTGTTTACATTTTTTGTTACTCTGTTTGGATTTATCGTTGCTGACCCCTGCTCTCATTTGATTATCACCTTTGCCTCATCCCTCAGACTGTTTACTGGTATGCTACCATGCTACGTTTACTACTACTCTTCTGCCTGTGCCTTGGATAACCATGTTTGCTTGCGATCGACCCTGCCTGTCTCACTCTCTCCTTGTGAATAAACAGCTTTGCAAATTAATCCGAATGACTCCTCGCTTCCTGATCGTGACAGCAGCTTTTGTACCAGGCCCAAATTAACGCAAATACTGACGCTGTGAACAGGTGACCGATCTCAGCAGCAGCCTCAGCATCTATTTATAATTATAGGTGGTGGGCGCTTCAGATTCTAGAGAGCATTTGATTGGTCAGAAGATTTGATGAGAAGCTAAAGTACAAGGTAACATAAAAAAAAGAAAAAGGGGAAAGAAAAAAAAATATTATTATTATTATTGTTATTTATTTATTTATTTTTTCCTCTTGCTGTTACATTGCTGTCTTTATTTATTTTTGCAACTTCTACTACAATACTACTAATATTATTCAGATTGCCATTTCTGTTTATTTTCATCCATGCTATTATCATTTCTTTTCTATTACCGTTACCATTTCATTGCTGTATTTTTTTTTTTTTTTTGTATTTGCTACTACTGTTACTCGTGTACTTATAACATTATCCACGTGATTGTCATAATAGTCCTGTTTGTTTTGTTTTGTTTTTGTGTTCACTTTATGTTGTATGTCGTGCTCTAATAAAAAAAAAAGAAAAAAGAAATAGCAACTTAGTTCTTTCACATTTTTTTTTTTTTTTTGTCTTTGACAATTCTTTGTTATTCTGCATATTTTTGTCTCTTGAATTCAACACAATTTGCTTACTGGTCTTTCTAATACATTTGTCTTTGTTTGTAGCCTCTGCATACATCTCCGCTGGAGCCTGGCAAGGTTTCTACTACTCTTTAATCTCCATTATCCATGAATTGTATGGGGAAAAACTGTCCAACACTAACCATTGCATAGATGAAAGTTCTTTTTAGATCTTACC
Source organism: Enteromius trimaculatus (assembly GCA_032361065.1). Taxonomy (NCBI): domain Eukaryota; kingdom Metazoa; phylum Chordata; class Actinopteri; order Cypriniformes; family Cyprinidae; genus Enteromius; species Enteromius trimaculatus. Next base: position 6,484 of record JAUMHP010039618.1, on the reverse strand, counting down.
CATTTACTGCACACTTGTAGAATGGATAGATAGACATGAGTCTATCTACTCCAAAACAAATCAGCAAGATACTGGACTTGTTTCAAGCGTTTTCTCCCATATATTTTCTAAAGACACCGCTGGTAGGTTGGGTTGAGTTTTCAACAACAGTAAATGGTTAGGCCTCAGAGGCTCAAGGTCATTTGGATTGTCTAATGCACTTGTTATTGGTTTGTTGTTAATGATGCTTTCCAGCTTGCACATGATGGCATGAAGACTGTCATCATTGTACTGTTTCTTTTAGGCATTAAGTATTTTCCTTACTGTACGGATTTGACGCTCCCAAACTTCATACTGATGGGAAGCAGCTGGACTGCTCAAGATTCATTTGATGCCTTTTTCAGATCTTTTTGCTGTATCTTTTTCTCCATGCATAAGAGGCGAAGCTAGGTGATGAAGTGGCCTGAATAAATGCACCATCATTCTATACTCCTCTATAGGTGCATTCAAATTCCCATTTGGCCACCAAAGAAATCGAAGCAGATCTGCATGCTCTACCGGTCCCTCACTTGATAGAACATCAACTCCATGTCTGCCATCATGGTCATCAGTTCTTCTCTAAACCTGATGAGCACACCAATAAGTTTATTTGTGAGGTTTAAACCTTGTAGCAATTGATCATTTAGAGATATGTCTTGAAAAGAAGGAGTACAGTCAAAGACCACTATAATTTCTTTTTATGGGGTGGTACACCCGATGAGCAACACAGATTGGTTGGCATTTTGACCGATTCATTTTTCAATGGCAATTTCACACATTAATACCCGTTCTTAAACTTCGTGTTTTCTTGCACTGACCGCAAGAACTGTATGTCCTCCAGTGACATTTCTTCTTTTTATTCATGGTGGTGTTCAAGAAAATCAGAGATATACTGTTGAATCAACAGCTCTATTTCCACCACTGAGGGACGATTAACTGTGTGGCATTTTAGACCTTTCTACAGTGTTGTTTTTTTCTTAATGGTTCCATTCACCACCAAACCTTTTGCAGTTTTCATGGCCATCTTGTTGGCTATTTATAATATACCATGCCTCCATTGCCTTTGAATTGTTAGCCCCAATTAAAAAAATAATACATTTGCATTAATGCTTAACCCAGCCGCACGGCAGGTCACGGCACGATTATTTTGTTATTTTCGTGACTCCAGCATGACTCTATGGACTCATCCATTCGTGCTGGACTCACGAAAGTCGAGTAAGAATTGTGTCCGTGCCACAAAAAAAAAAAAAAGTGCGACTGGGCTGTAATGCTAGGTATGCTTACTTCACTCAAGTATGGTCGTTTGTTGTTGTCTTCTTGATTTGGAATGTTCTTATTTTGAACAGGTATGTTACTGTGTGTAAAGACTTTAGGAAGCTTTTAGACTTCAGGAATTCCACACACACCTTATGTGGCTGCTCTTTAATGTCATGTCTCAAGAAGAGCATGACCTTTTTAGCAATACATACATGGTTTCTCAAAGGCATTGATTATCTTGGGTGGACTGACCTGTTTTCTTGACACATCTGGGGGCTTTCTCTCTTCCAAACAAATGTTGGATGCAAAGCTGCTCTTATTTAATCATTTCTTAGAATACTTATCGTTGGAGTTCAACTTTACTGCTACAACATGCCAGTTGTCCAGTATATCTTCAAAGAGAACACTTTTGCTCTTACTCCTTGTTGCTCTTTGATGTCAAAAGCTTCTGATCGCCACCTTTCTTTCATTTTGTATGGCAACTTTGAGAGTACAGCTGTCATATTGGTAGGATTGTCAAGTTCCTCCATAGGCTCTCAGTTCCTTCAATGTATTATGACAAGGAACCGAATATATGCACTCATCCGACTTGATCTGAGCATTATCGACATAAGCCCTTGCTATGATCAGCTTGTCTCAATACTGCCTTTGGAGAAATCACTTTGCTTCTTTGAAACCTCTGCTTGATGGCATACATTCACAGCTTCTGACTAGCTCTTGGGGTTCTTCTGCGGTGTATTGCTCTAGATAATATAGCTTGTCCTTGTCTGTTTTATGTTCAATGGTTGTTGCTGTTTCACAAGTAATTCTGTCACGTAATGTTGTTTCTGCATAACCTGAATAACGCTGTTGTTTGCTTGACGATTAGCACTGTGACCAGTGTCTTCTGCTGTGCCTAATTGTAGTGCTGAAAGTGACACTGAATTCGAGATGGTATTTTTAAACCCTACTTTGAAGTAATTTAGTTCCTCCAAATGGAGCTTCATCATGTATGCACTGTCCTTCAGCGTAAGAGCTGTACCTAGGAGACGAAGTGGCCCAGAATAATGCACCATCACTCTATACTCCTCTATAGGTGTGTTCAAATTGCTATCTGGCCTCATCGAAGCAGATCTGCATCCTCTTTTGGTCTTACTTGATAGAACATGGACTATACGTTTGCCATCATGGCCATTGGTCCTTCTCTAAACCTGATGACCCCACCAATAAGTGTTTTTGTTTGAACCATATAGCAACTGGCCATTTAAACACATTTCTTGAAAAGAAGCAGTACAGTCAAAGACCACTCTAATTGACTTTCTTGGGGTGGTACAACCCATGGTGTGTATTGTCGTTGTGATCAAGCTGTTCTGTGGGAGCTTTAACTGCATATTCTTTCTCTATTATATTCTTCATGAAAGTTTGATTTTCCTTTTCAGTTTAGCTTCCTTTTCAGGTTAGGAGCATGCAGTTCTACAACACTTTGATTGTTTGGCATTTTGACTGATTCGTTTCTCAATGGCAATTTCACACAGTAATGCCTATTCTCAAAATTCTTGCACTGATTGAAAGAACTGTTTGTCCTCCAGTGACATTTCTTCTTTTTGCTTCATGGTGGTGTTCAGGAAAGTCTGAATTGTTGAATCAACAGTGCTCTATTTCCACCACTGAGAGACGATTAACTGTATGGTGTGGCATTTTAGACCTTTCTACAGTACTGTTTTCTTTCTTAACGGTTCCAATCAACACCCACCACAGTTTTTATCTTGTTGGCTATTTTTGGTATACCGCGGCTCCATTGCCTTTGAATTGTTGGCTCCAATTAAACGATTTGCATTAATGCTATTCTTACTTCACTCAAGTACGGCTGTTTGTAGTTGTCTTCTTGTTTTGAAATGTTCTCATTTTGAACAGGAATGTTACTGTGTGTAAAGACTTTAGGAAGCTATTAGCTTTTAGATTTCAGGAATGCCACACACACCTTATGTGGTTGCTCTTTAATTTCATGACTCAAGAGAATGACCTTTTGAGCAAGGTCAAAGGTTTCACAAAAAGACTGTTTTGGGTGGACTGACCTGTTTTCTTGACACATCTGGGGGCTTTCTTTCTTCCATGTTAATGTTTGTTGCAAAGCTGCTCTTACTTAATCCATTCTTAGAATACTCTTTCGAGTTCAACTTTACTGCTACAACATGGCAGTTGTCCAGTATGTCTCAAAAGAGAGGGTCCATGCACACTTTTGTTTAATTATCAATAAAGTAAACTAAGTGAGTGAATCTGGCTCTTAATGCACCATCTAAATCTTACTCCTTGTCTCTCTTTGATGTCAAAAGCTCAACTTTCTTTCTTTTTGTATGGGAACTTTGTCAATACAACTTTTATATTGGTAGGATTGTGCAGTTCCTCCATTGACTCCCAATCCCCCAATGTATTACGACATCCGAAACATAGCTTATGCACTTAAGGCTTTACCATCATCAGACTCTGATCTTGGTGTATTGCTCTAGATAATATAGCTTGTCCTTTGCATTGTCTGTTTTATCTTCAATGGAATGCTCAAAAAACCTGATGATGGATTTGTAGGTTAATAGATCCTCAGTAAACACTTTGATGACAAGCTTTTTTTTGGTTCTAATTGCCTCAGATGAATTAATTTTTCTTGTTTAGATTGTACACAGCTTCTGCCATCCTCTGAACATTCATATTCTTTTAGTATCTTTTAGTTCCTCCATTTTTGCTCTGAACCAACCAACACAGTCTCACGACCAATTCAAACGTATTGGTACAAGGTGGCAAATTCTTGCTAATTCATACAAATTCATACAACCTCACTCACTCGTACAATTTTGTACAATTTGTCTAAACCCCAGTGACAGGTAAGTTTAGGGTTTAGGTGTACAAATTCACTTGAATTGGCAACTCATACTAAACAAATTTAGCAAAAATCGTATGTATTCGTACAAGTGAGGTCATATGAATTTGTACGAATTAGCCACCTCATAAAATAGGTACGAATTGCAGTGAGACTGGGCCGTCTGAGCTGCATCTTTTCAATTTCAAGTTGTTTTTTCTTTAAAGCTCTTGCTAGCAAAGCTGCATGATTTGATTCTTCCCGTGCACATGCAGACAGCCTAGTTGAGGAGGAAATTGATCCACTATCAATATCTGTTTTGATTCACTTTTGTACACGGATACCTGTGAGGCACATGACTGGAGCCATGGGGAGTAACATAATCCTCCATTTCAATATTATTTTGTCCTTTTTTATCACCAACAACTAGGGCTGGGTATCAAGTTTGATACTTTTTAGGTACCGGTGCAGACCGTTTTTTTTTTTACTAGCATGCATGTGATGCTTCCGGTGATATTAACTAGTCTTGCGTATCACTAAATAATGTAAATATATACAGTAGGCTACATGAATAACATCTCCAGAACTGCTCCGAAGGTTACTTCAAGAGCATTTTACCATTTTGTTTGAATAAATCTATCGTCATGTCACGTACACACAGAACTCATGGCAAATCGTCAAAATAAATGTTTGGTTTGGACATGGCAGCAGAAACATATACTATTGTTCAGTAGAATGTACATAATAGGCTAGTACAAAATTGATTAAAACAGTATTTCTTCAGTGTTTTAAACTGTAATATAAAATCCCCTTTATTTTCCAACAATACCATGAAATCTTCATTAATTAAAAGACAAATGTTTCATGCCTTAAGCATTTTATTACACAACATATTCAAAGTGGAAAAAATGCTATTATAAGAAAAAATAATAATGCACTAGTGTAAAGGTAGCATAACAGATGGTATCGGTATTGGTACCATTGATACCATACCATATATATATGTATTGAAATATTTTGAACGATACCCAGCCCTACCAAAAACAGTCATCCAATCTTCTGTCTATCTAGTCTTAAGGAATTCATTTTAGGCTCATACCAATTTATTTTGTGTTCTTATATCTTTTAATCTTCAGGCAGATCTTGAACCTCCACATTTAAATCTGTAAACTCGGTTATCAACTGTGATCTTGTACATTTCCATCATCAGTCATTAACTTTTCAATGGTTCTAATCTTACTGGTAAGAGCAGATAATTTTGTTCTTCTCAAAATAATGTGCCTGTGAAGTTACTCTTCTAAAGCTTTTTTTTTTTGGTGGGTTTACACACTCTCGTGTTCAACAACCACAATATCATCCACTCCCCCCTCAGCCATCATAATTCCATCAATGCACAAGCTGCTTTCAGACATTTAAAAGTAATACCTTACTGCAACAAACATATGCATTTCAGCTCAGATCAGAACTTTAGTGAGGGAGTGGTAACGTTTTTTTTGTGACACATTTTTTATTCCACCGGAGAATAAAGCAAAAAGTTTCCATGTTCCTTCACAGACGATCCTCTTTCGCGAGGTCCAAGCACGGATTCCACACACCTTTTGGTTTCATTTTTCATCTCAAAAATGACAAAATTTGTGATAGCAGTCCGTCTGATTTGTGATTTCTGTTGCTTCTTCTATGTTTGAGCATGTACTGAACCTGAATATCATCCAAAAGTCCAGAAGTTTCCTTTTCTTCAAGTTTATTGACAAAAGTTAACTGGAAATGTTACACTGTCAAAAAACTGTTGCTCCAATACTGGCATGAAAAATTATAAAGATTCTATGAAAAGTTATTGCCGGAAATTTTCAATATTTATATGAACCATAGTAAATTATTTAAATAAAAGTATTAAATTCTTACTTAAACCAAACAACAACTTATTTCTCATCTATATAAATAAACAAATAACGTAAATCAAATATAATATGAGACAGTCAAAAAGAGCAGCAATCTACCACGTTTGTTTACTATGTGTGACGACACCAAGGCGCCATTTTGAAGTTATCGTTGCATTGAGCAGTGAACTGAAAGTGTACAGAACCGTACAGTAACAACCATTTAAATCATCATCATACTGGAGAAACAGAAGCATGTACCAAGATAACCCCAGCAATTGTGTGGCAATGCCTCTTTTTCAAGTGTGAGACTAAAATATCTTTCTTCTTAGTGAGTTTTTGTTCTTTCCTGCCATGTAATTTATTATTGCAGACAACACAATAAGAATGTATATTTTGAAACAAATGAATAAGACCGTTCTACTTGTAACATCCTTGGTTTGTTTGATTCTCTGTTCTTGTATCATGTGATGTTTTGTTTTCCTTCCCCATGTGCTCCACG
>JAUMHP010039617.1:0-10996 GCA_032361065.1 Enteromius trimaculatus | reverse complement strand
TAGCTGGGGGGCTATGAGCAAGCCCACACCAGCCCGCCGCCTCCCACCGCGGGCGACTCCAGAGTAGTGGAGAGTCCACCCGCCATCGAGGAGTTGGGTTCCAGAGCCCGAGCTGCGTGTGGAGGTGAGCCCGACTATCTCTAGATGGTACCTCTCAACCTCCCGCACTAACTCCGGCTCACATATGGTCACATATTATTGTAAAACAGTTTGTGCTGATTACAAGAACAATACAGGTTGGATCGATAATATGTTATACAGTAAGTAGCTGAAAAAGCACATCTCAAAACATCTCATGGGCTCCAAAATCACTAGATGTTTTTTTTTTTTATCTTTGTTTTATGTCTGTAATACAAGTAAAAATTATATTGAATATCATTACATTTTACTTTGAATGGTCACTACCTTAAATTAGTTTGAATTTGTATGTGTGTGTTATAAAGAACATTGTTATCATTCATGTGTAATTAATGTTTAGATCACTAAATTTAGTAATGTTTACTTGCTTTTTTTAAGCCAATCGGTTTGCATGCTTTTAGCGAGTAATGATGTTTAAGTATATACAACTAAGAAATCCCAAGTTGCAGGAACTGTTACATGAGTTTGCAGAACTTGTGTGTAAGTTTACTGTCATGAAGCGTACAGACTGCAGGAGGTAAGTAGAATAAGTGCTCTTTATTTACAGTGCAAGATGAAACAACAATCAACAGAGATGCAACAATGTTGAGTTTATATGACGTAGAACGTTACACAGGGAATGAACAGTTCAATAAAGAATATCTTTGTCTTTTCTAGATATCCAGGGAGCAGAGGAGAACGATGGAGAGAAGTGACAGCCACACACCACACTCGCTGGAGGAACCCATAAGAGCCTAGGAGAAACACAGACACTACGGGGAGACGAGGAGAAGGTTCAGGTAAGTGACAGGTAAGTTTGTCAAAGAATTTAACTTCTTGTTGGAAACAGTCCACTTCATCCAAAGACGATCGGACAATGAGTGCAGTGCAGTGTGTGCTTTTATGGGAGAGGTGATGAGTGACTTGATTAGAAACAGGTGATTATGACAGGTGGCGGTCGTGACTGTTGGCATGGTGACTGAGTGAGGGTGGAGCTTGACGTGGATGTGACATTTACGACACTAAATAAACCTTTGTAAGTAAATTCTTGTTTGACTTTACTCGGTTTTTTCAAGGCAATCAGTTTGCATGCTTTCAAGTTTGCAAGGTCAACTAATTAGATTTTACGGTGTTGCTCGGTTGGTATGCTATATGTATGTTTTAGACATCAAATAGGATTTTTTTCAATTGTTACATGTGAATGTATTTTATGTGAAATATATATTTGTGAATCATTTTAGATATTTTTAATTTGCATTTTGCAATCTATTTTAATATATATTTCAAAATATACAAAACATGTTTGTGCTAAAATACATTTCAAAATATGTTATTAATATATTTTAGAATTTTAGCACATATATTTTTTTTGCCAATTTATGTATATTTTGAAATATATTTCAAAATACATTTCAAAGTGCACATGCTGGCCCCCATGTGGATCCCCTGGTACAAACCCACTTTAAACTCCTTTGGGCCCAAATGGGTTTGGCATGAATTGCCCAGTTAGGACCCATGCAGTACCCTTTACAGGTCCCACTTTTAGTACGTCTGGGCTTCCACAGTTGGCCCCAATGTGGATCCCGGATGCAAGCCCATAATGGGGCCCACATTTGCTGCCCATGAAGCCCTCATCACATATCATTCCTGGCTGGGCATTTTCCATGATGACAGATAAATGTTAAAGATGAATAAAAATAAATACAATCCTCTGTGGGTCCTCTCTAGCGAGAGGAACACCAGTCGACGAACAGACTCCTTCTCAAAGCGTAGGTCTGCCTCATAGAGGGGGCTCTAGACTGAGTGATAGGTCTTAGGGGACCCATCCAGGAGCCAGACGTGCAGGCACCAAAGATCGGGGCGTGGGTGCCAGATGGTGCCCATCCCCTGAGAAAGGAGGTCCTTCCTTTAAAGGGGATTTGCCAGGGAGGGCTGCCACCAGGTCCTCAAGGTGATCTGGAGGCACTTCGGGGAGGTCCAGATAGACTTCTATCTGAGGGTGGAGTTGCCATTCCAAGTGGGTGGACTGCCGTGAGAGCTGGTCAGCTGCACGGTTCAGAATCCCTGGAATATGAACAGTGTGTAGTGATTTCATCCGTGTCTGACTCCATATGGATGCGCAGACAGAGAATCAGATGCAGCAGCTCTAATCTCTACTTTGTTACTTTGTTTAAAGTGCCCCTATTATGCTTTTTCAAACATGACCGTTCATGCAGTGTAGCTGTATGTGAACATAAATTATAAAAAGCAATTTGAATCTTTCTCTGTTACAGCCACACGTCACAAAGTAACCAATTTGCATAATGTCTGACCACGTTTTATGTCACCAACAGCTTGTCCCGTCCCCAAACAGTACAATTTCCGTGTGAATTACATCATGTCAAGAAGACGTTCTATCCTGTGGGAGTTAATTTGTTTTATATGCCATTTTGAAAGATGACTTTACAAATAATTAGTGATTAACATTCATTTTTTCAACAACACCTCAGCAATACAGTCATTTTACTGATGACTATGACAACGATATTCACCAAATGCTTGGCCTTAAAGGATGAATCAGCTTGCTCCTCTGAACTTCTACCTGTAAGTAAGATTAATAACAATTAATAATTGTTATTAATTAATAATAAGTAAGATTGTATTTTCTAGTGATCGTTCAAAATACGTATTTGGGTACGTTATGCTGTGTAACAACCCTGCAGATGTCCTAGTCCCTGGCTAACTTGCGTTTATGTAGTTATGTTGTTCAGCTGTGGGCCTTATGTAGTGTAATACTGTGATTGATGCAGTCTGTCTCATCATTAAGGCTCCGTTTACATAAAGGGAAAACGCAGGTATTTCCCTGCGGTTTTGTTATGCGCCAGAAAATGCTTAGCGTCATGTGAGCACCCTATTTAACGTTACATAGGTTTGCCATAGTTATTATTGCGGTCGACTGCGTGTTTATGGGGATTGATATAAATGACAAGTTTTTTGAAAACGATGTTGTGCCCACAATGTTATTATTGATAACGGAGGGGAAGAAATATTCGGTTTTCTAAATATCTCTATAATAATGTCTAAATGTGTAAATGTGGCCTAGGTAATGATAAACGATGGCTTGCACCCGGGATCCACATTGGGACTAGCTGTGGAAGCCCAGAGTACTAAAAGTGGGTTGCACACCGGACGAGAAGCGCAGCGCCACGTCTAGGACAGCTCGAAGTATCACACACCAGACGCGCACATTATACAATATGATTTGTTTGCTCTATAAAAACAGGCTACATATTTTTCTATATGTTTACATTTTATTCAAGCTGTAAACTAATGTAAGTTGTACAGTATTTGCAGCAGTGGTATTTTGGTATAATTAACAACGATTTAAAACAAATATGATGTTATTTAATATATAACAATGCAGGCGGCGCTCTGTGGTGCGGCAGGAATTTGAACAGCGTCTTGAGTCGTAGCCGTGCACCGCGGACAGACGCCGAATTGCGCCGCCGGTGTGCGTACACCCATAGAAAACAATGTGTTCGAAATTTTAAAGACATGGCGCGACGCGGCGCTGCGCTTCTTTTCCGGTGTGCGACCCCCTTAAGGCATTTCATGCCAAATCCATTTGGGCCCCACCTGCCCAAAGGGGTTTGAAGTGAGTTTGCACCAGGGGATCCACATGTGGGCCAGCCGTGGATGCCCAGATGGGTTTTAAGTGGGATCTGTAAGGGTCTTATGTGTGTCTTAACCGGGCAATACATATCGGACCCATCTGGGCCCCACGTGTTGTTGCTGGCTGGGGTGATATGTCAATTAGACATTATTTATTTATACAGACATAAAACGTCCTTTGCTAAATAACAATCTAACTTTAGAATTTTTCAGATCTGAATACTAAGATGCTCCAACAAATTCAAATGTTGGAACAGAGACAAGCTGTCATCATGAATGACTTGGCAAAAGTTAAGTCTGTTCTCATGAAGCGGGCAGAAGAAGATGCCCATGAGGAACTTTTTAAACAACAACAGTGCTCCAGCTTTGAAACGTTTGAAGCCTTCTGTCAGAGGCTTGAAGAAGACAAAAAATATTGTATATCTATATATTGTATATCTGTCTGCCTGTGATACCGAACTCTGCCTGTCTGACTACGTTCTTAATAAAAGGTTTGCAAATGGATTCGAAAGACTTCCGTGATTCATCACATTTACAGGAAATGTTCTCAAAGTCTAGAAAATGCATTGGAATATGAAATTAAATTGGGTTTTTTTAAGTTGTGTTGTACCCTCTGTATAATATTCCTTCCTTCATTAAAAAGTGTTTTTATTGTTATGGTTTGAATGTAAGGAACCAAGACTGCTGGAAAAAATGGGCGTTAGCTATTGCAACCTGAGAAACATAAACCAGTCAAACAACCTTTAAGGAAAGACAAAATGAAGGGAGACACTTTTTTTTTCATTATGTGAACACAGTCTCTTTGATGTGAACACTGAACATCTTGCAAGCTCAGGCAGCATACCGTTAAATGTGTAGGACTGGCAAAGGTGAGGCAACATTACAGCATTTATCCAAACTTTATTATTCTTGTTGTAATAGTGTGTGATTAATTACACAATAATTACACCTGTATGTATTTGCAGCAAGCAGTCCAGTTAACAAGGAAACATGAACTCTAGATTTAAGGTTTCATTGAAGCATAAACCTGAATCATTAATGAGGTGAGAATGTTTGTTTTTTGTTTTGTTTTGTTCATATTTAGTAACATGGAGAGAGACTTTTAAATTAAATTATAATTATATAATTAAAATTATTTATGTTTTCTCTACCAGTCCATTTCAGGAAGCATCCAAGTCTGACCACAGCTGTGTGTCTTTGAAGAGTGACCAGTCAAAGGATTTTTTTGTTGATTTCAATGAGGCAAATTCTTTTTCTGAGACAAGGTAAGTATCATTGTTTAAAGGGTTAAAATGATTATTTTAGTGTGTATTTTCTCAGTGGAACTGTTTTTGTAATGGTGCTCACCAGTAAAAAATACTATATATAGTATAATATAGTGAATTACTAAGTATATAAATATACATTTTCTGTATTCTAGAGCAACTACTTATGTACATATGTGTCTGAGGCCGGTTGAAAATTTCGATATACTGGAACACACCAACATGTGCAACATATGCATTACACAATCTAAAATGTTTAATACAGATAAATTACAGATTGTACTATACAAAATGTTTATGAAGCATCTAATGTGTCTAAGGCTGGTGATACACTGGGCAATTTTGCAGGGGCAACTTTTTTTGAGCAATGATTGTTTTCAGTTGCACTTTTCGATTAAGAATAGGAACAATTGAGAACAAATTTGATTGTTTATGGCAACATTTTCTCAAGCTGCAAGGCAACATTGCTCAAAAAGTTGCACAGTGTATCATCAGCAAGACAGTGACTAATTTATCTTGCTTAAGTGACAAACAAGATGAACCTCATTCCAAAAAAGGAAAACACAATGCCACCTTTAAGGTATGCCTTAATCTGCTTTTATGTGTGGTTGCATATTTGTTATAAATAGACTTAAAAAGAAACACCCACACTTTTGTGTGTGTGTTTGTGGTCTAATTGACACTGGTTAATTGTTGTTCCTTAAACGATAATTTCAGAAACTTGAGCAGAAAGTAATTTCTCTGGTGAAAAATGAACTCAAAAAGTTCAGGGAACTACTGAGCACAGATTACCCAACATGCTCTGGTAGAGAGGAAGATGATGATGAAGGCCAGAGCGGTGTCAGAGATGCTGTTCTAAAGATCACGCTGCACATCCTAAAGAAAATGAACCAGACAGACCTTGCCAACAAATTACAGACCAGTAAGAGCTTTTGTTCATTTTACCTTATAGGGTAGTTATATGTCAAAAATATCATATACATTTTTCACAACGCTCAATCTTATTAAAATTCCTTTTTTTAAATGTTGTTTATAAGGCTTTTTTATGTTACTGATCCATACAGCCTTTTTACCCTATTTAAAGTTTACCCATGCAGGTAATGATTGAAAAAAAAAAACACATCATTTAGGTGAAAGCCAAAAGAATTACTTTAAGAGAAAACGCCAATGAATTTTGGCTAGTGGATTTTGCTTACTTGAGCCACTCCCCATGTATGCGGGTATTAATAGGCTACATGTGCACTCACTCGTCAGGTTTTACGCTGAGATACAAAAAATGTGGCCCTGGCAATCAGCATTGGTTCAAGATTTTGGTATGAAGACTCCATTCCCTCTAGGGAATGAGGGTTGTATGCATGTAACTGAGACATTCCCTATCGTCTCGGTTTCATATGTAACCCTCATTCCCTGAAGAAGTGAATGGAGATGTCACGTCGGTAACCGACGAATAAATAGGTGGCGGATTAAGCGCTCATTAGTACTTCGCTGAGGAGCCGAACCGGTGACACACACCCCTAGCGGTGGTACAGCCCCATAGCGACGTGACATATCCGTTCACTTCTCCAGGGAACAAGGGTTACATATGTAACCTAGATCTTTCCTTTCAGTCGGTCACTCCGAGTCACGTCCGTGACCGACGATTAGGGATCCCCACCAAAATGCCATGGAAGCAGCCCCTTTCAGCGTCATGTGGGAGTCTCCCAAAGCCCCAGTGTTTGGCCTCTATTATGGAACTCTGACCACAGGATACCAGAACTGCACTACCTCAGTAACTGGAGCACTGGGACGTCTGAGAAGACATGCGGAAGTCAGCCTTCCTGTAGGAGGTTAAGATGGATACACAAATCATATCATGAACTTTCAATGCATATGGAATATTGGAGGTGATTGAAGGGAGGATACCGGTTCCACACAAAGGCTATAAAATCTAGCAAACGTGTTAGGGGTCGCCCAACCCACAGTTCTGCAAATATCTGCTAGCAAGGCGCCACGTGCCAACGCCCAGGACGATGCTACACTTCTTGTTGAGTGAGCTCGTACAATCAGGGGGCAGGGCACACCCTTTGCCTGATGAGACAGGGTGATGGCATCCACTATCCAGTGCGCCATCCTCTCCTTGGAGACAGCATTCCCCTTCTGCCGGCCTCCGTGACAGACAAAAAGCTGTTCTGAGGTCCTGAAGCTTTGTGCCCGGTCTACGTAAAATCTTAGTGCTCAGACGGGACATAGCAGCAGCAGGGCTGGGTCTGCCTCCTGCGAGGAGGTTGGAGGTTCACCACTTGGTCTCTAAAAGGAGTCGTGGGAACCTTGGGCACGTAGCCGGGCCGTGGGACCAGCAGCATGGTTTTCATCGAAAGAAACTTTAGACAATAGACCTGCCTTCTACGGGGTTGTGGTTCGCAGCAATGGCAGCCACGTATACTTTGAGGGTTGAGGGAGACAGCCTTCGCTTCAACCCTTGTCTAACTCCATACCAAGTAAAGAGATCCTCTGCACCGGACAGAGTTTGCTCTTCTCCCGGTTGACCCGAAGCCCCAACAGGCTGAGGTGTCGTAACACCAAGTCCCTGTGTTCGCACAACTGGGCCAGACTCTGTGCTAGTATCAGCCAGTCATACAGGTAGTTGAGAATGCAAACCCCTTGCTCTTTGAGAAGAGTCAGTGCAGCCTCCCCTACTTTGGTAAACACACGGGGCGACAGGGAAAGCCTGAAGGGTAGGACGTTGTACTGATATGCTTGGCCTTCGAACGCTAACCTCAGGAATGGTCTGTGTCGGGAAGGATTGAAACATGAAAATCCTTCAGGTTTATTGCTGCAAACCAATCCTGGGGACGGATGCACTTGAAAATGTGACTCGCAGGACTCGCAGATCCAGGATCGGCCATAACCCACCACCTTTCTTGGGCACTATGAAGTAAGGGCTGTAAAACTCTGTCCTCAAATCGGCTAGAGGGACCAGCTCTATCGCTCCCTTCACTAGGAGGGTAGCAATCTCTGCACGCAAGACAGGGGCATCAGCTGAACTTGAGAGGGCGCCGGGGGAACTGAATCGCATAGCCGAGTCACATAGTCTGGAGGAGCCAACAAGACGGTCTGAGCCCGATCCAGGCGTCTGATAACCGAACTAGTGGCACCATTGGGACCACCTGAGTCATCCACAAATGCAGTTTTAGCATGTTGGAAGCCCAGACACTGAAGACAATGATTGTGGGTAATGACCACAACCAAGAGGACACAGACAGAACAGTACTTTTATTCAGACACAAGCTGTTCATGATTTGGTCTTTTAGAAAATCTGTTCTAAAATTGTGGAATTTGCTGGAGACAGGGACACCGCTGTTCACACCGTAACACCAACCAGAACAGCTTCCAGACAGATGATAAAATGGCTTTGTGTAAATCAAACATATTTATCCGCTTGGCTCCAAAAATGAAAAATAAATGTCTCTGGATGCACCTGTTGCCTGTTTATATCCGTATGATGACTATGCATGGCTATGTGCATTTAGTGTACTGCATATAAGTGTTATTATTCCAGCTTAATTGTTTGGGGGATCTAAAATTCATAAATGAGTTTCCACTAAGGGTTTCCACTATTGTTCACTTTTAAGATGTCACTGATTTGATCGGAAACTACTTGGTTATTCTTTATTAATTGGTCATAGTTCACAAGTAGTATTATCAAATATCTAATAAAGAACTAACTCTGTCTTATATTTGCTATTACTTCTTAGTTAATCTTGTTTCTCTATTAGTTACTAGTATTAAGTTAAGTGTTAATGTAGAACTACCCATTACTTCTTGCATAGTTACTTGTTAACAATGGCCAATTATTCTAAAGTGTTACCTACTAGCCGTGAGTCCTTCTTTATGTTTACAAACAGAAAAACTTGCGTGTACCACTCAAAGTAGAGCACATTATTACAAGCTTACAGTTGTAAATCGGGCAAAAAAAACCACATAAACAGAAAACCAAATTAAATCCTGCGGCTTGTGACGATATATTGATTTGTAAAGACACAAAAGGATCAGTCTGTTCAAGAAACTTAACTTGAACGTTGTATCTAACTGTGCTTAGTGCAATCTCGCGAGAATGGTGCTAAGCAGGGCCCGCGTGACCCTCTCTGCTCTCTCAGCTGCTCAACATATTGCTACATATTTTGGGGGGTGGGGGGGTGCTAAGAGGGTGTCTCGCCCAGGGAGTAATTCTATGTAGAACCGCCACTGCATGTGAGTGATATGTGGCAGTAATGCACTTATAAGTCTGCAATCATTGGCTTGCACATCTTTTGCTCTCTGATGGGTGCCGTCTATTGTGATGTATGTTGCAGTAGTATTGTTGCATCTAGCAACCAAGAGCTGGCAGAAAATTTACATATCAGCCTTCAATAAACAGATATATTTAGACTTGTTCAGTTGTATCTTTACTGCATTCTAAATTACCTGAAGTAATTTGTGCAGTCAAATCAAACTGTAATCAATCTGTAATGAATTTTGGATCATTTACACCTGGGGCTAGTTGCATAAAAGGTTTAGACTAGTTTTACCTTAATTTTTTATCTTTAACACTGTTTTTCTTGTTGTTTTGGTGGAGTTTCTTCTGTTAAGTAAAAGCATAGATTAGTCTAAATCAAATCCAAAATAAGACTGATTACACTATAACTGCTAGTATATCTGCCCTGCTTTATTGTGATGGTCCCTTTTGAACAATCTGTTGACAATAAGTAGCTTTGCACCTACATGTCAACTAACTCTCATTAGATTATTAGTATACTCTCTAATTAATATCTGCTTACTCTTTATTGTGCCGGTCTCCCAAAAGACGCTCTACTGACTATAAGTAACTTTTCAAGTACATATCAACCTATTCTAACCCTAACCCTACCAGTCTACTAGTACTCTGCTAGCACTCTATTTAGAGTTAGTAGATATGTAGGTGCAATGTTACTTATAATCAACAGAATACGTTAAAGGGACCATCAAAATAAAATGAAACCGGTATGGTTTAAAGCAGGGATGATGGATCAGCATAAACCAGCATCCCAGCTTCAAAACATACCTAACCAAAATATGCTGGGGGGGTTTTCAGCTTAATATACAAGATACTTTACCAAGAATGCTCTAATGTACATATGTGGTATTACTCTGCCTACCAGAACTGACACCCATGAGTCATCAAGTACTAAAATCCAACCTGAGAGCGAAATTTTTTACAGAATTCATGAAGGAATTTCACTGCAAGGAAACACAGCTTTTCTGAATGAGATCTACACAGAGCTTTACATCACAGAAGGAGGGAGTGGAGCATTCAGTTATGAACATGAGGTGAGACAGATTGAAACAGCTCCCAGAAGAAATTATATGCTAGACACACCAATCAAATGCAATGATATCTTTAAAGCGTTATCTAAGCAAAACAAACCCATCAGAACCGTACTGACTAAAGGAGTCGCTGGAATTGGAAAAACTGTCTCTGTGCAGAAGTTCATTTTGGACTGGGCTGAAGGAAAAGAGAATCAGGATGTTCACTTCATATTTCCACTTCCTTTTAGGGAGCTCAATTTGATGAAGCACACAAACATCAGTCTAATAGAGCTTCTGCACCGTTTTTTTGTTAAACTAAGACTGCCCAGTTGTGATGACTATAAAATCATGTTCATTTTTGATGGTCTGGATGAGTGTCGACTTCCTCTAGATTTTGCAAACAATGATAGCATGTTTGATGAAACAAAATCAGCCTCAGTGGATGTTCTCATGACAAACCTGATCAAGGGGAATCTGCTTCCGTCTGCTCTCCTCTGGATCACTTCCCGACCAGCAGCAGTCAGTCAGATCCCTCCTGAGTGTGTTGACCAGGTCACAGAGGTACGAGGATTCAATGACCCCCAGAAAGATGAGTATTTCAGGAGGAGAATAAGTGATCAGAGTCTGGCCAGCAGAATCATCACACATGTGAAGTCATC
>JAUMHP010039616.1:0-11004 GCA_032361065.1 Enteromius trimaculatus | reverse complement strand
AGCGCCACCAAGTCGTGTTTTACTGTAACTTCAGCAGCTCCGGTCACGTGAACAAAAGCAATAATCTCACTGGTCGGACAGTTTTTAACGCGGCGCGTCAAATAAAAAAAACGTAATTTTTAAAAAATTACGCTTTTACGCCTAGCGTTTTTCGCGTCGGTGTGTACACTCACATTGGCGCCCTTTGTGTAGTCACGCCGCGTTAAACGACGGCGATATTCGTGCGCGATATTCGTCCCGGTGTGAACAGGCCTTTACACTCAAATTGCAGGTTTAAAACACACTTTGTTTGTGTGTTTTGTATGAAAACAATATTCTGAAATATTTTACAATGCACTTATGTAGGCCTATGTATGAAGTGGTCATAGTGTTTTACATTAAGCACATCAGTGATAAACTGGCTCTTATAATTGTCTATTTATGTGATGGTTTTTGTGTGTCATTTGAAAGCAAAATACGATTTTGAGAAGAAATTACATTGTTTTGAAAGTAAAGTTTAATTTTGCAGGAGAATTTAACAGTATTGCCCATTGTGTGTGTTTTTTGATTTGTGTGTACAAAATCTGACAATATGACGCATGCATTCAGAAAATGTGTGTAAACAATTGGGAAAAACTGTAAGTACTGAGAACTTTTTTAACCCTTTTTTTCTGGCATTCAAAGCTCTAAAGGATGAGCAGAAATCAGGAGACAGAGTAGTGGTAAAAAACTTTATTGAAAAATCTAATTTACTTCTTGCTCAATATCCTGAGCGCTGATTTAATACCTAGTCATTTAATACTTTAATATATAATTAATATTACATAGAGAGAAAGAGATGAAACAGCATACAGTGCAACACAGCTGTCTGTTTACACACACATACACACACATTGTTTTTTGTGATTTATGGGGACTCTCCATAGGTGTAATGGTGTTTCTACTGTACAGACTGTATGTGGTATTGTCCTACACTGACCCAACACCTAACCCTACCCCTTACAGGAAACTATTGGCATTTTTAGATTTTCATAAAAACACCATGTTTTTTAAGCCTTTTGAATTATGGGGGCACTGAAAATGTCCTTGTAAATCACCTTCATATTGTAATTACTATGTCATACCTAAGCCATTATACAAATTTGTGTCTTCATAAACCACATAAACATGCAGAGATATACAGTAGGTTGCTATTAAGAATTCAAAATAGACCTCCTTTGATATGGTTTCAGATCCTGTCCCTGCTTCTCGGGTTCTCTTTTCTTATGTTTTTATAATGTAAAACTGGCAACACTTTACAGTCTGTGCATTTAAAAATCATTAATTAATGACAATCTAAGCCATTCATTAAGTACTGCCCAATCAGCAACAAGTTCATTTGATTAATAAATATAATATGTGGATTATCATGGATTAATGCCCTATCAGTATCTAATAGGCTACCAACAGTGTAAATTAATTACCAAAATGCTTCAAAGCCACGCATTTCAACTTCCAGCTGTCTAAATTGATTAATCATTAAAGATAATATTGTAATGATTTTGCTTATTGAGCAAGTGAACATAAATGGTTAAGAGAAATCAGATGTTTCCATCACACTGAATAATATGCCCGGCGTAGACGATGTGCATCTTCACTGACACGTTCTCTCCCAGTTATAGATACAGCTGAGATGAGCTTGCGCTTCAACATAACGCCGTGATTTCACAGAGGAAACATTTACTAATAAGTCAGTTTTTCTATCTGAAGTCTCCCTATATGTTCCATGACAGATTTCTTCAAAACACACATTAAAAATTCAGGTTTTGTTTCTGAAAAAAATTGATTGCGCTTTTGCCTCTGCGTCCTGCTCAACGCGTTTCAGCGTCTCCGCACAAACTTATCCCACATTACTTACTATAGCGCATTTTTAAAAATCTAAACATTGTTATAGGCTTGAACTGTTTTAGTAGGTATATCTATAGTATTATTTTTTACAAGCCGTGATGGTTTGAGAAGCCTAAAGTGATCAAACATAGGTTATGATCAGCTCACTGCTGCTGATACCGCTTAGTCGTTAGCCTACTAAAACTTATATTTAACCAACAAAAAATACTCCAAGCATTTTTCTTAATTAACTTAATGAAAAACAAAACGAAATATAATCATTTTGACATTAAACACAAAACTGAACTATTTTAATTAAATTTTCTTTGCATGCAGCTTAATGTCCGCCTATATACAGCGTCTTATCGTTTTATTTTGTTATTGCATCACTCATAGCTTTAAAGTTTAAAATAGAGTTTAGGAAGATGTATGCAACTGCACTCATTAGCTTTGATTAGCTTGTAAAGCCTTGTCTCTTGTCAAAAGGTTCAGGGTGACCGCAGACTTTGATGAACACTGCTGGCAGCAGCGACGTCTGTATCCGTACCGTTCATATCAATGAGAGCTTAATCTCCCTGCTCCTAAAGTTATAAATCTTGTAGCTCCGATAAAACATGATTTTGGGGAAATGTTGTGTTAATGTTGGTACACAACAGCATATGATAGCAATATAAGGAATATACCAACTTTCACCATACAACGTTTAATAAAATATGCCGTTATTTTATTTCCTGAAAAAATAATGGTTTTGGAGATGGAGCCAACACTGAGCTTTGTGATTGTCTGCTGTAATAATTAACAAACAGACATGAATCCTAAAAACTTTACACCTACCTCTGACTAGGCGTAAGATTTAGTTTCAGACGTAGCTTACGCTGAGATGGTGCAAGGGGTATAAGTTCTACGCAGGACTTAGAACGCATTTTACGTCCAGACTAGTCTTACGACCGGGCATACGTCCAGCTGGTGCAACCGGCCCAGGTGTCTAACACTGGCCCTAACGCTAAGTCATAGCAATGCTATCTTTTAAATTCTTACCTAATTGGAATACTGAATTCCGACTAGCTGTGGTAAAAACATTAATTTATCATTTACAATATTAGTTACAGCTGGACGTTGATAGGTTATTAATCCATGACTGATCTTAAAACATATCAGTGCCTTTGTTTTGTAAATGGTAATGAGTGGCTTAGTTCTTTACAAAATCATATATTATCTCAAGACTATATAAGCATTACTTCAGCATGAATGAAGCTGTATTCGCACATCCATATTGTAAACGTGCAAGCTTAAAACTTCTGGTGTCCTCGTTCTTTATTTATCCGCACTGATGTCGATAATCTCTGAGTTGTTGTTCGCTGAGATGTGTTCAGTGTTCACAAGTTTGACCATCTCCTGCTCCTTAGTGACTGAAGCTGCTGCACCATTTCCTTTACAGCTGCTCTCTTCTGTAATTATCAGAGTCTTTTTCTTGCCACACCATCTGCGGAAAAATAAAACATAAAACATTCACTAAAACCCAATATAATCAAATTACTGGCTGCTAATTTAAATATCCAAGAGTTTTAAGCCCAGGCTAGGGCTTAAAGGTTACATTTTAATTTAAGGTGTTCTTGTTACGATGTAATTTTACATTTAAGTACTAATTTTAATTAACTACATGTATGCATAAAAACACCTTAAAATAAAGACACTTTGATGCAGATTAGGGCCGGTTCAATAGTCACACTTCAGGGTGCATGCATAGAGAAGAAGTACAAGCAAGATGTTGCCATGCAAAAAAAAGCAACGCTTAACAAACTGACAGCTTTAAAGGAAACCACAAACCTTCCTCTGTTTAAAATGGTTTATAAAACCAGTTGGCAAGATAGTGTTTTATCAAATGATCTTTTATGATAGCCATGTCAGTCAAAGGTTCATTTGCACACACACTCAAGATCACACACACATACATACCTTTTTCTCTTTGCTATAAAAACACAGAGAAGCAGAATGAGAAGAACTGCCAAAATGGTGAGTAAAATGACCAGCCAGTCTGTAGGAGGATTAGAACAAACCAGATGTCATTTCAAAGCAAGTAATAAAGAAAAAAATCAATGTATAGCTTAAGTATAGCTTAAAATATACTGCTTTAAAAAAGGCTATGTTAACAGATTTAATTAATGTATTCACAATTATACTTCTGCAATTTTGAGACTTGTTCCCTTGTACCTATTGTTCTGTTTTCTGTTAGTGCCTGTTAGTGGTTTTGCATGTGGTTGTTAAACTTGCTCATGTGTTTCAGGGGTGCTCAAAATTACATTACAAATTTAATTTAGACAAAGATGTACTGAATGAGTAGGACACGTATGACGTGCTTGACCTGAAGGTTTAGCTCCAGTTTGCCTCAGCACACCTGTCTGGGAGTTTCTAGCATGCATAGTAAGAGCTGACTGCTTTTGGTTCAGGTGTGTTCAAGTGGGGTTGGAGCTGAACAGGAGCATGGCTGAAAACCTGCGTTAACTAAACTGTCTAAAGCAAGGTGTTCAGGATTGCTTTGGAACTACAGGCTGATGGATTAAACTGCATGCGGGACTGTAGCTTGTTGAAGCACACAGTATTCTCAGAATAAATACACCTGGACATTTACTGTAGGATTTCTATTAAACACTGACCATACCTCTAGAGCCGCTGCTTGAGATGTTGCCTTCTGGAGTAACGAAGACAGAAGCACAGAGACAGAACAGTACAAAGAAGAGGTCACAAGTCATTTTCAGTCATTTTTACATCCAATCAGAACAGTGTGTTATATTTTGTAGGATAAAATTCCCACGATGATCTTTAACAGGCAGAGTCACCTGCTTTATTGGCTGGACTTTCACTGGTGGATGCTGTCTCACTCACTACCAGCTCTGTGGTGTGGAGATGTGAAGTTGTGAACTCCTCTGCATCTGTGTCACTGCTTGTCTGATTAGTGTAGTTCTGTGAGGGACTGATATGCACCCAGTCGAATGGACTAGAGGTTTCTGACCAAAACGCATGTTCAGATGTTGGGTTTCCAGACCCTTCCCTTTCAGTGGTTGTTTGGAGTGTTGTTACTGCTGTCAAATGACTTGGCGTATCTGCACAGCAAACATTGACTGTATGAAAAAGGGTACGTCTCTGAAACAGCTTTTCAACTGTCCTATTGATATTTACATTAATTTATTAGACAGACAGCATTATTGGCAAGATTGGTAATGTTTTCTGTTAATGTAGCATTTTAAAAATGTAATTTTAAAAATTAGCAAAAAGTGTATAATATATATATATATATATATATACTGTATATACACACTGTATATATAATAAAACGTAAGGTCCTAATATGTACATAGTTTGGTGCTATGTAGTGTCTACTCCGAACTTCGTCTGCAAGCACTGATGACATTTCTACATTGGTTCAATGTGAAATATTTCTCTGTGCTCGCCGCTAACTGCTCTGATGTTAGGGGGGTGAAAACAAATCTAGAATAACATTGCAAAAGGCACTGTAGCATATAAAGAGCTAATAGGCAAGTTTAAGCATACTTTTCATTCTCAGGGACTATAAATAAATTATGTTTGACTGCATTTATTTCAGAAGAATTTTAGCTGTCAACCAACTTAAAAATATATGTGTGATAAAAAAACATTAAATGTAAACATCCTGTTAATCTGTTTGATTCATACCTACTACTGATAAAATGTAAATCTTGAATACCCCAAATGCATACATTTAAAATGATTTGTACCTGTAAATGCTGGGACATCTGTTTTGTTTAAACTGTCGGGGTCAAGCTTAGCTGTGCAGTTCTTCTCTGATGTATCTGATTAAAATGCAATGTTTTGTTAGAAAGATGATTGATCATGCAAACTAGCAATATATGGTGCCAATCGAACCTTTAGCATCAAAACAGAGTGCATCATATTTATTTTTGTCTGGAGTTTTCCGGATGATGCCGATTTGGTTGCCAGCACAGAGCTTATTTGGCTTGTGACGGAGTATGAGCACTTCTGAGCCGTTTATCCATGCATTCCTGCAGACAAAATGTATGTTGATAATTAGTTGGAGTTAATGGTATAATAACCATCCTGTATGTTTAATTGTCATTTGGTGATGTTCAGCTGATTGTAAGAACCTGCACGTCTGTAGTCCTTTTTCATAGGCTTTTTGCACCTGCTCCATACTGGCTAATGAAGAGGCTAAACGCTCACACAATCCTTTGGCGTCATTAATCGTCAGGCTATAGCGTTCTCTTCCCTCCACGTGAAACACTCCAACATAGCTGCAGGTCCGTGAGCGCACTATTACAGGAGAAACAGGGCATTAATAATAGTAATAAATAAATAAATAAGCCACCTTTATTTATATAGTGCTTTTAACAATACAGATTGTGTCAAAGCACTGAACAGCATCAAATTGGGTAATAGATTGTCAGTAATGTATGATGAAAAGATACATCGTTGTCTACATCAGCTCAGTTTCAATCGGATCTGTAATCAAATCAACGATAATCGCTAAAAGTTAAGTGTCCCCAACTAAGCAAGCCAGAGACGACAGCGGCAAGGATCCAAAATTCCATCTGTGAAAAAATTTGAGAAAAAAAAAAAACCTTGGAAGAAACTAGGCTCAGTTGGGGCTAGTTCTCCTCTGAAACCAGCAGTTCAATTCCAACCGCAGCAAAGTCAACACACAGAGCATCACACAAGACACAAGAGAGCACCCTCTTCACCTTCAATACCATGACTGAAGTGAGACCCTTTAACAAGGCACCGTTCCCCTGACTGCTCCCCGGGTGTTCACAGTGTGTGTGCGTGATTGTTCACTTCTCACTACTGTGTATGTGCACCTGGATGGGTTAATTGCAGAGCACATATTCCTAGTATGGGAAACCATACCTGTCCTTTCCTTCCTTTCCTTTGCAGCTCGGTGTAAATGCATTTTGTAAGCAGGAATTCAAAACAAACACCATCTCTCTCTCGTTAATAAACACTGTCAACTTGCAAGGCAGCTGCACAATATTCCAAGACATTGTAACAGGGTTAAAATTAACATTTCATTTAAAGTGTAAAGATGTGTTCATTTCATAAACTATGGGCTCTTGTTATAGATTTTGGTGTTTGAAGGCTCCCCTCCTGTGGCTGAAACTGGTACTGCAGTTGTAGTATTTCGTCCCTTGTCACTTTGCTGCAGATTTGAGTGTTGATGTGCTGGTATGTACGATTTTTCACGCTCCAAATAATTTAAGGTGCAGTGTGTAATATTTAATAGAATTTATAGGTAGAAATGCAATATAACATACAAAACTATGTTTTGAGATGTGTGTAAAGACCTTACATAATAAGCCGTTATGATTTAATAACCTTAGAACGAGCAATTTATATCTACATACACCTCGGGTCCCCGGACATTGAAATTGCCATTTAGTGCTGCCATGTTTCTATAGCAGCCCTAAATGGACAAACTTTTACAAAGCACGAGAGCTTGCGAACTTAAATGTGAGACCTTGTAAAATTTGTTGATTGGTGAGGCATCGACCAATAAAATCACTTAATTCCCAGCCCAGCCCCGCCCCCGACTCTGCTCTCTCAAGTTTGCATTTACAAGTGCATAGGTGAGTTTTGCTACAGAAAAATTGCAAAAAGTGTAGCAAAAGTCAGAGCGCTGGGATTTGAGGATGTTCTGTCAGATCGGAGAGGTTGTTAGGGCCGACTTGTGGTTGTACAGCGAAACTGAAGTAAAGCACAAAGATAAATGTGTAGTACACAATTGTGCCTGTCATTTTGTTTATGTGAATGACACTTTATGCATTTGTAACTATTAATCTGCAACTTCGAATTCAAAACACAGGTGTTCTGAGTCTGAGTCTGTCTGCAAATTGATAGATGCAGCTTTTCACATCAGAGCTGTGAGTATAAATTTAAGCTTACAAATACAAATATTAATTTTGCAAGTTCTCACATTCAAATTAGCAAGCTCTCGAGTTTTGCTACTGTTTTACCTTCAAAGTAATGTGCATGGCATTTCGATTGCATTTCACTTTCCATCATGTGTCATTGTAGACTTCGTCCGATGCCTATTTGGTAGATGTTGCTCAATCCTTCTAACTGTCATACAAAAAATCTAACTAAAGTCAGTGAATAAACAATGATCAATGAGTAACAATAATATCCGCAATAACATATTGGTCTACTGAATAATTAAGTAAATATAATTATTTGACTTACCTTTATACAGAGACCGCATCACTTAGCTACTGTCAGGTGTAACGGATGACAACATTTTTATCTTGTGTCAGCTTCCTGTAGCGTTTGGTCCAATCGGGCACAAACTATTTGTTACATTTAACAAATATTAATAACCTTTAATGCCGCTTTCAACAACTCAAGAGGCAACTCAAATTGGAGACATCCCCCGACTGACCACCCCTGATGCAGTCTCGAAGTCCAGATGGTTTCGGATTGCCAAGGTTTCGGATTGGTCATTGCACTCTCTCTGTCCTTGATTCTTAAAAACCACACCACTGTTGGACGAGGCCGTCTCCGGATTTCATCCTTTCCTATAACATCTTTATCAACACATTGAACTTTTTGTATCCCTAAGGTATGTGAGTCCAGATCCAGCTTACCCTTAAAAAAGAGCTAGCACCTTCTCTTCTGATTCTGACTCCTTTCTTTGTCAACTATGGGAATTCCATCAGTAACGTTCTGACGTCTGATCTGGGCATCTAGAAAGTCAATTTTACCATCTATGACCAACATTGATTCTGTCAGTTTATTTATGTCCTCTTCATTTGATTTAAATTCCTCCCGATAAACTTGCACTCAACACTTTTAAACGGTCTACCTCCTTTTGTGTACTCCTGCAGCTCTTTCACCATAGTGTCCATTCGGATGCTCGTTGTTTGCATAAAAAGGTGTACATGTAACCCATGTACATGACACAAGGGTCAGTAATAAATGACAGAATTTTCATTTTTGGGTGAACTATCCCTGTAAAATCAAATAGTTCACCTTATTTAGATATAGTTAGTAAGCTGTACTTAGTTTTATACTTACTAGGTTTTACTAAGTTACAGCAACTTTCAAGGCATCTAAAACAATTTACTTACTTGCTTTAAATGATACTTACTTAAAATATTAAAGTGGCCACAAAGGGCCAAACCGAGACAAAACTATATCTTTAAAGAAATCCTGGCCAGGACGCGTCCGGACAAAATGGCACGTATGGTCACCCTAAGTTTAATTCACTGGAAAAACAACAACTACTATAAAACAAAGCAATTGCATAATTTATTCTGCCACAATGTACTCTGGGACTCAGTGAGTAGCTGTACTAAGTCAGTGAGTAAACATAAAGTGAAGGATCAAGTACACCCTACAGTTCTTTTTTAGACACTATAACTCTTAAGTAAACTATACTAACTAAGCATTTGTCAGTACAACATACTTTTTCTATTTCACTTTACTTAGTTTTTAAGGCAATTGGTTTGCATACTTTTTTAAGTAAGCCCAACTAATTTGATTTTACAGTGCCCCTTTTCACTTTACTTTGAAACACTTTGGAAAGCGATTGCACATAGTTTTCGATCTAGAATAAATCGTATGAATTCGTATGAGTGAGGTCGTGCAAATTCGTACAAATTAGCCACCTCGTAAAATATGTATGAATTGCCTTGAGATCAGGTTGGTGATTTATATGTTTGCATAACTGCCATAATCAGTTTCTCATTGGCAATGGAATAAAATACAGGGAATATATTTGTGTTTCAATTCACTATATGAACAGCTGTTCACTTTGACTTTAGCCTATAGAAGTTATGTTTAGAACATGATGTTATCTGTTCTGTCTGAGTAAAAAAGTGTGTCTGCAAAACATGTCAGCAAAATGTGTCTGAAGGAGACAGGCAGGCAAACCCAATTCATGGTATCTGGCACGGCAGACGCCGCTTTTCGTTCCCCTTTTTCAGGGATTAATGGTTGTGGTCATAACTTAGAGTTTCCCATTTGAAGCGGAACTTTGGCCCAGTGTCTATGACACTATGAGGAACCAGTGCCTGCTCACCATGCTGAGGGAGTGCCTTACTATAGAAGGCATATAATAACCTGACTCTACAGATCAACCAGTTAGAGTCAGGACATGTCAACCCCTCGGGTGTGATTATGTGTCATTGACATAGAACTACTTCCTGAGCCAGTATCTAACTATAGTCCTGGGGCCTCATGTACAAAGACTTACATTGAATTAATACTAAAACATTGCGTATGGACAAAGCTGTAAATGTACGTACGCAGTAAAAAAAATCAGTTTCTCGAAAACGCAGACCATTCCCGCACTAAGGAGACTCTTAAGATATATCTTACATTAAGTGATAACTTTTCTAAGTGTATTTCTCGAACTGTCTCTTAGGAGTCTTCTTAAGTCGCTGCCTCCTACGTCCGACGTTACAAGGCACTGTCTACAGTGAAGGTGCAGATTTAGCTGACATCGATTGCTCAGGAATCGATTTTTTAATTTCCTTTTGCATTACAGCGTTAAGAAAGACGGCGCTTTCTATTGCACAAAATTCTTTTAATAGCGTTTATTTCGTTAGTTTCAGAATCTGTTGCCTTGGAAGGCGAAACTTTTTTAAAAAAGCCACCTCAGGCGCCGCCTTTGGTTTAGCACAAGAACACGCTGTATCGCAGCCATATCTGTTGATTCCTGGACGCCATCATGACTACCCCTTTATGCCAGTGGTTCCCAAAGTGGGGGTCGCGAGTAGGGATGGGAATCGAAAATCGGTTCTTGTTGATGTCATCACGAGCGTTGCGTAGCTTACGCTCAGTCAATAGTGAGCATGGCGCTAAGCAGAACAAACGCTCAAAAGTCTGGTTGTATTTCACCAAAAAAGATGAAAATAGGGCAACTTGCAATACTTGCAGCGTAGATATTCCCTCAAAGGGAGGAAATACCACTAAATCGCTAAAACATTTGGGCACACAGCGTGCAATAACAATAAAAGAATGTTGCGTTTTCGATCCGGAGCGGACTAACAGTTTTCAACCCAGCAGCAGCAACAACGTTAGCATGTCCTCGGCAAATAAACCTGATTAACTAACAAACACTGCCATCAAATTAGCGGTGTAAAACTTGCTGTTAGTAACGGTTAAGGTTAA
>JAUMHP010039615.1:0-11013 GCA_032361065.1 Enteromius trimaculatus | reverse complement strand
TCCAGATCAGACGGTGTACCAACACAAAGAGATGATCTTCATCAGAACACCTAGATGAGCTCCGTGGACAGATCGCCAGATCCAGATGCACACACACACACACATTATATGGCCTTACACAATCTAATATGTGTTAAAATTTAACTGGGAATTAGGTGCTGGGCGTCCCCATTCTCTCATGGATGGGGTTTTGGTTCCTTGCTGCTGTCGCCTCTGTTAGTTGGGGACACCTGATTTCCAGTGATTATCGTCGCCTTGACTACAGAGACCGTCTTTGCATTTGATAAATAAAACTTAAATCTCGTCATTATACATTGCCATCACTCTGTTCTTCAATTTGATAATGTATTGTGCTTTGCTACAATCTGTATTGTTAAAAGCGCTATATAAATAAAAGTGACTTTTTAGATTTAATATTTATTTTAGATCCCTGCTCTGCACTGCACCATAACAGATTCACTGACCTAAAACAGTACAGCGGATCACAAACTGTTCATTATGGCTGAATAATAATACATTTATTTTTAGGCGCCTTTTAAGTACTCAAGGTCATCGTACATAAGGTAGGCTTAAGCCTCTGCGGCAGAGTGGCTGGACGTTGGAGGGGTATGTGGAGGAGTCTTTGGATCTCGCCAACAAGGTGAGCTGGCCCGACAAGTGCCTCAGGGTATGTTTTCGGTTCGGATTGGACAGAGATCCTATAAGATATTCCTACAAATTTCTTTTTCTTTGATCGAGTTAATTAATTTTGTTCAAGATTTAAACAAGTCTAAATTCTTTTTTCAAAGTCCGCCCGAGGCGGGCCAGCTCACTCTCCACTTGAATCCTCCACATGCCCATTTAAGAGCTCCGACCACTCGTCTCCACCCAGTGCCGTCCCATAATCCTGTACATGACATGCAACCAGAAGGTGTTCCATTTCCCAGCGGATTCCAATTCGCAGTTTACAAATCCGGTGCTCGACTTATAGCAGGGAGAGCCGTTCCAGTTTCCCGCAGATTTCAGTCTGCAGTTTCCAAGTCCTGCTCCAGATTTTCGGCCAGGAGAGCTGTTCCAGTCCACCCCTGGGTTTTGTGCTTGAAGAGCGCCCTCCAGAGCATGCGCTTCCCATGCCATTTAGTTTCGTTTTCATGTCTCCTTGTTTTGGTTTCATTTTGAGTTCTACGTGTATGTCCTTTTTGGTATTTCCTGTCATTATGTGATTATGCCATTATTGGTTCATTGTCTCCCAGCCGTGTTTCACAGATGTTTTAAGTTCTGCTTGTGTTTAGTTTTTAGTACAGTGTTTCCAAGTCTCCCTCGTCAGTCAATGAATGTTAAATGTAACTATTCTTTGTATATGTTAGATGTTACTCTCCACATTTATGTTCTTCATTAAAAGACTTATTATTTTGGAATTCACGACTCTTCCTGCTCTGCACCATAACAATATAAAAGTTTTTTTTCATTATTGTAAAGTGCATTATTGTGCGATAAATGCATGTGATACAGGAAATATATATTGGAATATACTTGAAATATACAGGAATATGGATGGTGCAAATTACAATATTCAGAAACGTGAAAGCTTAGCATGAAATGGGAGGATACAGTTTATTGTCGATCTATTTGTCTTACATAAAATCAGAGGGGTATTGCACAAAAGCAAGATAATTTCTACGAGAGCTTGCGGGCTTCTATTCAAGGCCGCAAGCCTGTGCACTCTCCGAAATCTCTCCACTTTTCATCCGCCAAAAGCAAAACCCAGCAAAAGAATCCACACTACTCACCACACGCCAGCTTTCTCCTCCATTCTCCTCCGCCCTGGATGCAGAACCAAACCAGTATTGCCAACTTTCAATAGCAAGTAGCAATGCCAGCTTGAAACTTACTAGACGCCGCCAGATGAAGTCATACAGAACTTTTATATTATTTTATATACGTCAGCACGGCGTATTATCTTACTTCCCTGGGGTCACTCAATGCATTTTAATGCACCCAAATCTCAATATCATGTGTCATTGGAAGAAAGAGAGAAGAAAAAAAAAAGTTATCCAGTCAATGTTAATCGCCTGTCTGCTGAATGTCAATTTTCCTGAACCTAACTTTACATATTATCTATTATCAGGTTTGATGCACAGATTCCACCCCAGAGATTGCAGCCTCCCCTCCCATTATTTTATCTGCCCCAACTTGCAATCGGCCACCTCCAATCCTGACTCTGTGTAACTTCTAATCAAAAAAGAACTTGAAGGTAAATTCATGATCAGCCCCTCCCCTCCCTTCAGCATCTTTCCGATTAGCCCAATCGGCGTTGCTACCCGAAAGTTTTCAGGCAAAAAAAAATTATCATTGATCGCTATTCCCCCCATTATTCTACTGATTAACAGCCTGATTGCCTTAAAAGAATTGTCCCTCCAATTACCATAACGTAGACCAAGCCATTTCTATCATTAAAAAGTCGGTGAGGCACATGGATGGCAAAAGTGGACATTACGTCCACTGTCATGCCAATCCACCCTGATTTTTGGCATATCTTTGGCATCCAATGGCTGAATTAATTTTACTTTGCAGTTCGGTTGCAAAGCAGTCCAAAAGATCTTCGGATATGTCGGATTCTATAACTATCAAATCCACCTCTTCATTCACCTCCTCTTCCTACCCCAAGCCATCCCAGCCACTGACATGAGGAAAGTCCTGGAGGTCTTTTCAGACCTCGGAATTCTTATATCCCATGAAAAAACCCTAGGTCCCAGCACAAGCATCACATTTCTGGGTATTAATCTTGATTGTCAGAAATTCCAAGCTTCCCTTCCCAAAGAAAAGGTCAACAGGATTATTCTGATCGCTTCTAATTTCCTTACCATCCCTCTATTCTCCAAAAGACAACTTCTGTCAGTTTTAGGACACTTAAGCTTCACCATGCGTATAATCCCGCAAGGCTGGCCCTACATTTCCCACCTCTTTACTCTTGTCTCCTCAGTCCCATCCCTTAAAGACAAAATCCCCCTATCAGCCCCTTGACTCCGCCTTTTAATATAAAAAAAATCTTGCATAAGAAAACATTTATAATTACTTATGCTAGCAGTCTTCCAAAATAACAACATAAACATCACATAAGTTCTGTCTAAATTAGTATATTATAATAATGTTAATAATTTAATAAACACATTTTGGCTACATGTGGTGTAGTTAAGCAAAATTAAGAGAGATAGAATGAACATTCACTTTACTTAACTCTTCTTCGTGCTCTTTTCTGACACACACGTTTTTGCACACACCTCTACAGCTTTCTTAAAGGGCCAGTGTAATACACAGAACATAACATTTTCCCTTTTTTTTTCTTCAACACAGGTGATACGAACACTATGGCATTAACATAACAGGCTACAACACTTTTAAGGAGAAAAAAAAAATGTAACATTTGTCATTATATGGGATTCTAGGTCTGAACAGGCTGAGTAATAACTTATTCACTTTCACTTCAATCCTCTGTTGCACTTAATTAAATAACTTAAGTAACAAAGTCTTTCGTCCAGGATGGAGGATTCCTTTGTCTAGAGATTCTCAGTGCCTCATCCAACTTTTCCCACAGATTTGGAAGTTAGTCTGCAAAG
Organism: Enteromius trimaculatus; assembly: GCA_032361065.1. Classification (NCBI taxonomy): domain Eukaryota; kingdom Metazoa; phylum Chordata; class Actinopteri; order Cypriniformes; family Cyprinidae; genus Enteromius; species Enteromius trimaculatus. The sequence goes on along the minus strand of JAUMHP010039615.1, from coordinate 7,417 downwards.
CACCCCTGCGTTTATCCGTATATTCCTTCATCTTAGCTTACTTAATTTTTTTTTAACTTTTTGACGCAAGGCTTTTTCACACTCGTCAGACTCAGGCAGATTTATTACGTGAAGCTTTGTTCTCATTTATCTCCCATGAGGTAATTTGGATGAAGAATTCCAGTCATAGCATGTGGAGTGGATCTGTAATCTGCAAGGAACTGAAGAGTGAAGGACTTCCATGCCTGTCCCCGGAGCATAGCTGTTTGTAAGCAATCTTTCAAGACTCTATTAAATCTTTCTACTTCACCATTTGATCTAGGATTGTAGACTGAGGACTTGATGTGTCGTATTCCCCTTTTCAGTAAGAATATTGAGAATTCACCTGAAACAAACTGGCTTTCCTTCTTGACTGAAAATTGAGGTAAGCATTGTGATGACAGCGTTTGTATCTGCTTTGGCACAGAAAGCAACCTCCGGCCACTTACTGTAGTCTACTAAGGTGATTGCATATCTGCAGTCATGTGGAGCCAATTGAAAGGGTCCAAAAATATCCAAATATCCACCTTTTCCCACGCTGCATCTGGAAGAGGAACCAGAGTGAGTGGGGCCGTATGAGTAAATGAAGTCTTGTCATGTTGATTGCATATAGAACAGTGCTTGATGTAAGCTTCAGCCTGAAGGTCTATTTTGGGCCACCAGTACATCTCTCTTAGGCGTTGTTTTGTCCGAACAATGCCTTGGTGACTTTCATGGGCAAGTTCTATCATCTTTTTCCTCATCACTATTAAGCGGTGAGTGCCTCTGACAACTAAGTCATCCATTACCGTTAGTTCATCTCGGATCAGGTAATATGCTCTGAGATTCTGGTTACCTGACTTCCATGAGGACCATCGTGCCTGCAGCTGTGTACGGAGTTCTGTAAGTTCTGGACATGATTGGCATGCTGCTTTGAAGTCATCCTTTGAAACTGTACTGAGGTCAGTCAATATTGCCGCCACAGATTCCACTGTATTGTCACTGTTGTCAGCTGCATCGGAGAGTGGTTGTCTTGAGAGACAATCAGCGACCTGGTTCAGAGTTCCTTTTCTGTACTAGACATCATAATTAAATTCAAGCAATCGGGCTGACCATCTGGCCACCCGGAGACCAGCTCTGTTATTACCTTTTGTAGACAAGAGTGTTGTGAGAGCTTGATGGTCTGTTCGGAGTAAGAACTTTCTGCCCCACATCCAGGTTCTCCACTTCTCTGCAGCCCAGACGCACGCTAAAACCTCCTTTTCTACAATTGAGTATTTCCTTTCAGCTTTTGACAGGCTTCCGAATGCAACAGTCTATTCTGTCCCTTGCTCTGTCATCTGTGTGAGGACTGCTCCCAAGCCATAGTGTGAAGCATCTGTGGAAAGAATAGTAGGCAGTCTGGGGTCAAACAGCACTAAAGCAGAACTGTTTACGATCATGTGCTTTACTTTTTCAAAGCTAGCTTGGGCAGTGGAGGGCCACGAAAATACATTGTCTTTGCGCAGCAGTGTTCTTAGTGGCTCCACCACTGTTGCATAGTTTGGCACAAATTTACTGTAACATGAGGTGAGGCCCAGGAAAGACCGTAGACTGGGTGCATCACTTGGTGCTGAAGCCTTCAGGATTGCTTTGATATGAGTGTTATCAGGAAGAAGACTGTCTGGGCATAGCGTGTACCCTAAAAACTGCAGTGTAGTCTGTTTAAGACGACATTTCTCCACATTCAGTTTCAGTCCAGACTGATTTATTTTCTGCAAGATGATTTTCAGGTTCTCATCGTGCTCCTGCTGTGTAGAACTGAAAATGATTACATCATCAGGGTAGTACTGTACGCCTTTTAAACCATGTAGGATGGTGCACATCATCTTCTGAAAGGCTGCTGGCACCGAACTAAGGCACCCTCTTAAACCTGTAGAGACCATTATGTGTCAATAAAGCAGTCAAATCACAACTATCTGTGTGCAGTTCAACTTGATGGTACGCATGTTTCAAATCTAGAGTGGAGAACATCACAGCACCTCTCAGTTCAGAAAAAATATCTTCAATCAGCGGAAGTGGGTAGCTGTCTACCACGACTGCTTTGTTAGGCTCCCGCAGGTCTACACACATCCGTATACCTCCTGTTTTCTTTTGAGTTACTACTATAGGTGATACCCATTCAGAGGAGTCAATATTCTCAATAATTGTATGTAATGATCTGTCGACTCACCCACATGTTGAGCTTGCTGTCTGAAATGGTACCTTTCTGCTACCACAATAACCTTTGGTTAAAACAAGGTCATTAATGCAGACACAGTCCCGTCGTATTCGTCATGTGCAAGTGGCAGTGTATTGTACAGTCGCTGTCCTTCTGCACCTAAGCAATGGATCAGCAATGCTCTTTTCCGTTCATCCGGAAACTTGTCTCCACCGATAGCCAGCAAATAGTTATCAAATTGCATTCAAATTCCATGCAGTAAAAGTCAGCTTTGGCTCGCCTGGGCATTCCAGGAACAGTGGAGGTGGATTTAGTGGAAGAAGAGCCATCCTCGTCGCCAATTTGTGGTGTAGTTAAGCAAAATTAAAGGAGACGTTGTACAGTGTAGGATTACAAATTTATAAATGGTTAAACACAATTTAAAGTCATGTATTTTGCAGGAAGCTCATAGTGAGACAGTAGTCTTTTATTAGTTTCCAGAACATTTGTTTAAGTTTCCCGAGCTAAGTATGAATGCCAATCCTTTCAAGCTTCAGCTGTGCCTTTTGCTTTAAGGTTTCTATAGCACCTGTGCATTTAAATAACACTTACACAAACTAAGATCTAGGCTGGGAAAAGTCCTGTCTAAACAAAAGTTCCTGTTCTGTATCTGCCATTTGTTCACACCTCTATGTACTCCTCCCACTTCAAACCGAAATATTCTGCTGTGCTGAGAGACAATTTACTTTGAAACTACAGCACAGACAGCATCTTCAGAATAAAGAGAATTTTGCTTCCAATCCAAAGTGTCTCTCTGAAAGAAGATTCACAACAGTAGTATAAACATTCACTTTACTTAACTCTTCTTCATGCTCTTTTCTGACGCACACCTTTTTGCACACACCTCTATAGCTTTCTTAAAGGGCCAGTGTAATACACAGAACATAACACTACATTAAAAATAGTCATATAAAAATTTTGAGTATTTTTTCTGCAGTAGATAAAATAAAAATGCCATTTACAAATGGACGGATAATAAAACTATGCTTATTAAGAAATAAAGCAGAGACAATAGAAAACAGGGAAATTAAGATATTAAGCAGAGCTTAACTAATAATTATTTTTAGTGATTAAATACATTCACTTTATTTAGTGTGCACTGCAAGAGGTTTCAAAATGTTATTACTTTTAATCCCAAACACAGTTAACTAATTTATGTGAATGTGTTCTAACACACAAACATTAACCAAAGCTGATTGTTTAGCTGCATTTAGCAATTTATTTGGTTAAAGTTGCAGTTAAATGGTTAAAAATGGTTAGTCCTCTTGCAGCCTACCTGCATTCTTTTTCAGGAAAATAGTTGTGTTCATTTATTTGTTTTACTATCATTTGTTTGTGTAATATTTGCTCAATCACTGCTGTTTGTTAGGCTACAGATTAACGTCCCTGAGCTCGTGCTTCCAGAGCGCCCCCTAGTGCACCCACCAGCATCTGCTGCGCCTCCAGTGCGCCCTCCAGCATCTGCTGCGCCTCCCGTGCATGCTGCTGAGTCGGCTGTGCCTCCCGTGCGCTCTCCAGAGTCGGCTGCGCCTCAAGTGCGCCCACCAGAGCGTCCACCAGCGGACTCACCTAACCCTTCCACTGTAAGCCTGCCCAAGGAAATTTTGGGAGGGGCAGTAGAGTCAAGACCATGGAAAGGGTTGGCGGGGATGGGTGTCTGGAGCTGGATACCTGTGGATCCACCAAGGCCGCCCAAGGCTCCTGATCCGCCTCCCAAGGCTCCTGATCCACCACGGCCGCCCAGGGCTCCTGATCCGCCTCCCAAGGCTCCTGGTCTTCCACGGCCATAGGCGGCCCCAGATCCACCGTGGCCTCCTAGTGCTCCAGATCCGTCATGGCATCCTGGGATCTCACATCTGTACATGTACAAACTACTACTACATTTACTGTAAACATTACTCTGTTGTGAAGCTGCTTTGCAATGATATGTATCATGAAAAGCGCTATACAAATAAATTTGAATTGAATTAAATATATCATATACAATCCTCAGACACCTACATAACTAATTAAGTTCTAATTAATTTAGTTCTACAATGCACAAAACAAAAATCTTCAGGCTGAAAATTACAGCTGCACAGTACAATGCGTTTTTCTGGCTCAAACCCCTCTCTCCTGAGTGCTATTCTCTGTTTATCACTTGGGAATCTACAAACAAAACAAATCCAAAAGTCCATAGCATTTTTGTAGTGTACTTCAAGGGACATAGCCACGTGATAGCAGTGTAAATGGGCGTTCATTCACCAGGGAGGACGACAGCAATAACTAACCATAGCAATAAAAGCATCCACATTGACAAGCAAAGTCTCTCCAAGTGTTAAATAACGTACGTCTAAAATGTGATGGATTCTGATTGACTATTAGCTTCTAGCTTTTTATCATTCTCAAATCGCTCTGAAAGTGAACCCAAACTGTATCGTTATTCATATGGTTATAGTTTATGTGTGAATGTTGACGTATGCTTAGAGGCCCCAAGGCACATCTAGTCAGTATTGATATCTATGGTCACAAAAGCGTGGAAATTTAAACTTTCAATAAGTCATCCGTTTATTTAGATTGTGTTAAACAAGTGTAATTTAATCACAATAAACGTTTTTTCTTGAGGTATTTACACTAGAAATGAGCCGCGCCTCAACTTTCTGCCATTTTTTGACTATGACGCTCCTCTCCCGGAGCCTCATGAGATAGGAAAGTGTCCATGGTATGCCTACTATAGAATTCAGGCATAAGAAGCAGTAGGTCATCCAGGTACTTCTCGCCTACTGAATTTCAAATACTATGAATTCTCCAACAGCTCTTTTCAAAAAGAATGCCAGCTTATACACAGAGCCATAGATCACTGAGAAGCTGCGCCATTGAATCACCCGTGAAACTCAACATGTAGCTTGTCAGTGATTTAGAGCTAAAACGTGGCTACATATAGACCATGTCATGAATTTACACAAATATTTTTGTAGATATTATTGACACTGTGAACATGACAGGATTATCAACCATCTCAAACGCTGCCTGGACAAAAACTACAGTGGATCAGTTCTGACTATCAGTGGACTACAAATAGCACTAAATTACAAGGGCTCCAAGTGGGAGGAGGGCCCCTGAGGAATTTTATTGTCCTTAAAATATAATTTTAAGATCACAATAAATGTTGTTAACTAATGTAAATGCTAATATTTTGGGTAAATTCATCAGTTGATTGATGTATTAAATGATGTCCAAGTACATATAGTGTCTGAGAAGAAAGGGATAAAAAAAAAGAAATGAGGGAAAGCAACTGCTTACAGACTTCTTTACCAAGAAAGGTGATCCCAAAATATGAGAGCAAATAGTCTCCTGCTGTGTTTATAAAACACTTCAATACCACCGTGATTATCATAACACAACGGCATAACACAAAATTAGAAATTACATGATGCCTTGTTTGCATAGCCTAATTCGAAAACTAAATGAACATTTGTTATTGGACTATAATAGTCTAACTTTAGGCTCAATGCCATATAGGTTCATGAGGATAGGCTGTCATATTAGTAGCAAAGCTACACTGTAAATAATGACCGTGATTTTAATGGTAAAAAGCTGTGAAAATGCCACTGTAAAAACCTGTTAAATGGTTAATGGTAAAATCCTGTTCAATTTACAGGGAAACACCGTAAACTGATATTCCCAGAATTCCATGCATTGCATTTTATTTAAATTTTGTTTGAATTTGATGTTTTTTCTTTGAAATAACTAACTGAAATAACTTTATTTGTATCAGTTATGTTTATTAGGGTTGTATGTTACATGTAATGTTGTTAAATTAATGTTCATTGCACATTTCAGTTTAATAATTCTTTATTAAGTTGGCTTGAGAAAGGCAACTTACTGATCTACTACTTAAACTTATTATTAGTGGAGCTTGCCCTAAGGCAAGGCTTCACTATTACTATCTCACATACTTATTATTAGTGGAGCTTGCCCTAAGGCAAGGCTTCACTATTACTATCTCACATACTTATTAAGTTGGCTTGAAAAAGCACACGCACCGCCGGCAAAACTGTTACAGAACAAGACTTCAAAGAGAGGATGGCGTTCGAGGGAATGAATGCGAACATCTTCGCCAACTCTGGTTCGTCTCGGCGGATCTCCCAGCCTGGAAGTCGGCTCGCGATTCGGCGTGGTCCGCTGCCTACATCTTTTCGCCGTGCCGATCTGCGAGACGCGGCTTCGGTTACGCAGCCACGGCACAGAATGCCGAGTGGGGCTCCCGCGTTCACGAGCGTGCCGCTCCCGATTCCTTCGTGGGAGGAGGCTCGGAGAGTTAGGGAAATCTTCGAACTGGCGATCAGAATGGCACAAGAGGGGACGGATGTTGCTACAGCTGCACTGCAACAGCTTCAGCCCAAGTCTGCCACGCTGTCAGCATCACTGCCGGCCGTGCTACCACGGTCTGTCACGCTGCCAACGCCACTGCCACTGCCTGAACCAGAGCCTGCTATGTTACCACTGCCCGAGCCAGAGTCTGTCCCGCCGCCGCTGCCAGAGCCTGCCATGCTGTTGCTGCCACTGCCAGAGTCTGTCCTGCCGCTGCTGCCAGAGCCAGCCCAGCTAAAGCTGTCACTGCTAGAGCCTGCCACGCTGTCATTGCCACTGCCAGAGTCTGTCCCGCCGCTGCTGCCGCTGCCAGAGCTGGCCCAGCTATTGCTGCAACTAGACCCACCAGAGCCCATGGTAGAGGAGGACCTGCTGCTGTGGCCCGACCCTCCAGAGCCTGCCGCGCTGCCTGAGCGCCCTCCAGAGCGCCCTCCAGAGCCTGCCGCGCTGCCTGAGTGCCCTCCAGAACCCGCTGCGCACCTCGTGCGCCTTCCAGAACCCGCTACGCATCCCACGCTTCCTCCAGGTCCAGTATCCCCTGTGTGCCTCCCGGGGAGCCTCCCCAAGAAAATTTGGGATGGACCCTGAAGGAGATGGGCGGGATTGGGGTTCATGAATGGACTGTAGGGGAACCATCATGGACTATGCCCCTTGAGACTGGTCAGCTGGGTTGGCCCGACCCGGTGCCCCCGGGAATGGTTAACACTATGTGGCCTGCCAGGGCACCTGACCCGCCCTGGAATCCTATCAAAATCAGAATCAGAATGGGCTTTATTGCCAGGTATGTTTACACATACGAGGAATTTGTTTTTGTGACAAAGCTTTGCA
>JAUMHP010039614.1:0-11013 GCA_032361065.1 Enteromius trimaculatus | reverse complement strand
TCGTGGGTCTAAACTCCAAAACACACAAGGAGTTTTGTGACCACGTCTCGCATACAGTGGAGATGTATAGAAAAAATGAACAAAAAAAACAAAAACCACTCTTAAATCAAGAGAAAGAACTACAGAGGAAGCTTACTCAGCTACAGCTTGAAGAACTAACAGCCAAGCGCAAGAGAAAGGTTCAAGCCGTAGTAAAGAAAGAGGAATCTAACCAAATGACTGTAATAACTTCTGTAAATGCTCCCCAACCAGCTGTCCAAACAACTCTGCCTGCAGCAATTCCTCCGAGAGCAAATCAGACCCCTGCACCCATTGTCAATGTTTATACTCAGCAACAGGGCGCCCAGAGTGGAGAAGAAAACCACAGCCAAGGGGACAGAGGGGTGGAGTGATTAATTGCCCTCCCGGAGTCTGCTGTGGATATGGACAGCCCGGCCATTACCGCAGAAATTGTCATACTAATCCATGGCCAAACGCACCCAGAGCAGGAAGGGGGGCGGGGGACAGGCCTCTTTCTATGGCCCTGTGAACCACTGGGGAAGCCCAAATCAAGAATACTAGGGATGCCCAGAGAATCCTAAGGGGGAGAGGCAGTTTCCAATTTTAACAACCAATGCAAATCAAGAACCGGTATTAAATATTGAAATAGAAGGAAAATCAGTCCCTGTCTTATTAGACACAGGGGCCTCATTCACCTGTTTAAAATCAAATTATGCCTCTCACCTCCCCATGTCTGGGAAATTTGTAAAAACAGTAGGATTCTCGGGAGAAACACAGCTAATTCCCATGACAGCTCCAATTTGCTTAAAAACAAAAAACAAAAGTGTAACCATGCCTATCCTGATATCAAATCAGACTCCTATTAACCTGTTAGGAAGAGATGCATTATGCAAATTGGGTTTACAAATTTGGTGTTCTACAGATGGAGTGTATGTAGACATGATAGGAGCCCAAATGATGATCTCTGAACCAAAAGCCAATGTATACTGGATAGGACAAATAGAGAGTGATATGAGGTGGATAATTGATAAGTGGGGTAGATTCATAGAAGCACAAATCCCTGAGTCACAAATGCCTAAGTCAGGATTTCACTGTACAATGAAATATGATCCCCTGAGAAAGGCAGACGTAGAAAAGGAATGGTTAGAAGGAACTAAAGCACAGAAAATTGAAATGATCTCACAATACATCATAATACCTAAGCAAGGAGCAGCCATGAGAATTACTGAAAATGAGTTTATAAACAAATGTTTTGATATAGAGGATTCTGTGCCACATATTATATGTAGGGAAAAATTGGGAAACTAAGGATCTAGGGCCCTACAAACACAGTCATGGATTTTGTGGATATGATAAAACAAAGATACGAAAGATACATGCTTGTTCTTGACAGATTTAGCCGCTGGGTAAAGGCCGTACCGTCAGCAGATGAGGGGGCAGGAACAGTAATAAAGTTTTTGACAAGAGTAGTGTTTCCCAGGTTTGGGATCCCATCAGAAATAAGTTCTGACAATGGATCAGCATTTATCCAAAAAACCTTGAAACAAGTATTTCAGCACTTAAAAATAAAGCAAAGGCTAGGCTGCATCTACAGACCTCAAAGCCAGGGGACAGTAGAGAAGATAAATGGGATTCTCAAGTCCAAAATCAGCAAAATATGTGCAAGTACTAAACTTAACTGGGTAGATGCTTTGCCTCTCGCACTGAGCTACCGCATACAAACTAATAGAATTACACATCTAATACCGCATGAAATGCTTACTGGTCGACCAATGCCTGTACCATGTAACAGAGGTCCATAAAAAGGACCCCCTTTGGAACAATTGCAAGTGGAATTAAGATTGTACATGAAAAAACTAACGGCTATCCATAAAGCTATGTGTGCAGGAAAAGAAAAAGGAGCCGTGTGAGGAGATAGAGACCACCTTCACTATTACCCCGGGAGATCTAGTCTAAGGGTATTCCGAAGGAAATGGAATGAGCCAAGGAGGGAAGGACCGTACAAAGTGACAGCAGCAACTTCAACGGCAGTCCAGGTGAAAGGAAGCAACACCTGGTACCATCTGAACCACTGCACAAGAGTTCCTAAACCTAAAGTCAAAGAAAGTCAGAAAAGAGCAAAATAAGGCAACAGAAGTTGAACAAGATAAGGGAAATAATGACTCTAGCAACCTGTCTGATCACCCTATGCTCATCGCAACTTCAAAACACAACCAACACCACTACTTCCAACCCCATAACTCAGACTCTCAACCACACTTCCCTTCCATCTACTTTCCAACCCTCCACGAGACCTAGTGACAACTCAACCTCAGCCACAGGTGAACCCGAGCCAGGTGGTAAACGGCGGAGAAACAGCGAAGAAAGTCACAGCATGTACGAAAGTGAAGCTGAATTAGATATTTTATGGGAAATTGCACAAAGCAATCAGTGGTATGAGTGGGCATCTTATACAACAAAGGAACTGAAAAAGAAAGACTGCCTATTCTGTTCCAAAACACAGATGAGCCAAGTGACAGTAGTCCCCTAATCCCTACAGTTATGAACATTGTGCTGTATTTAACAAAGACTTTTGTCATTTAGAAAAATACCATTTTGTGCAGCTGAGTGTCTAAGCTCCCTAAGCAATGCTAAACAAAAGCCATTTTTCAGGCATATACCCCCATTAAGAGCTAAGTGTAGAAGCTTAGACCTATCGGAAGATTTAAAAAGATACAAATAGAGCAAGTAGAAATTCCATTATGGTACACTATAGACTACACCAAGGATTATGAATGTTTTGTTAAATCCACAGGAGTTATAAATGTAGGACAATTCAAAGGAAAATGCAGTGTCATTTGGTATGTAGATACAGCAATGTTTCGAAATATTGATGATCCAAAAGATTTCCAACCCCTTCGAGCATCAGGAATGAGGAAAGGAGAACAAATATGGCCAGCTAAAACCTGCAAAAATCATACTATAGCATTACCTGACGTGGACATGTATAAGGACCAAATTATAGCATTAGCCGATTACTTTTGGATTTGTGGAAAAAGAAAACTTATCTACCTTACCCCTAGGGTGGAGAGGCAAATGTTCTAGAGTACGAGTAATACAAGAAATCCACGTAGTAGAATGGGATCCAAAATCCGCATTGTGGGAAAGTTAAAAGTTACGAGCCAGATCCTCAAGTATATATAGATTCAATAGGTCAGCCCAGAGGCATACCATATCAATTTAAAGCACGAGATGAAGTCAAATCAGGTTGGGAATCAATATTCATTTGGATTACACAAAATAAAAATACAGAATGGATAAATTATATATATTACAATCAACAAAGGTTCATTAACTACACCAACGAAGCATTGACCGCTTTAGAAGAACAAGTAGATGCCACCAGTAGAATGACTTTTAGAATGATAGATTAGCCCTTAATTGGATGTTAGCTGATAAAGGAGGGGTATGTGTTTTGTTCAGAGATCAATATTGAACATTTATCCCAAATAATACAGCACCCGAAGGATCATTTACAAAAGACATGGCCAAACTTAAAAAAAAGTTACAAATAGAAATGGCAACAAATGCAGGTAAAGATGGAAAACCATGGGATTGGTTTAATTTAGAATCATGGAGCGACCGGTTGACAAAATTAGGAATAATATAAGGAGTAACAATCAATGTAGGAGGATTACTATTTTGCTGTGTACTACCATTATTAAAATCCCTAATTATCAAAGCTACAGTTAAACAAAATGGACCAGTCAAAGCATCAGGATGATGACAAAAAGAGCCTAAATCAATATGAATGCTATCAGAAATTGCTTTACCAAACTGCTTTGCAATTTTCAGAGGAGATTTCAACCTCAAACAAAAATTAAAAATTAAATCTGAAATTTTTGCTATATGTGATTTAAGTTTATCTGGTGATGTATGTCTTAATTTGCTTTTTCTTTGGTTACTATTATTCTTATGTATTCTTAATTTCCATTCTATATGTATGCTACATAACTGTGATAACCACAGGCAAGGCTAAACCAACTGCACGCACATGCTTTAACCAATTTATGTTAAATATCCAAGTACCTCAGAGGTCAGGATCTTTTACTTCCTTCTAGCCAAATGATGAGAGGGGAGATGTTTGGTCCTGATTTCTTTCGGAGTGCCGTGGCATGATTTAGTTAATTGATAAATGAAACATAGTGACTTTATATTGGTCATGAAGTAGAAATTACTAACAAACTGGATCCTGACACAGCACTTCGGAGTATGTGAGACGTAAACGTCTCAAAGGGGGAATATGAAGAAGATTTTTATAGATCGTATTAACTGAAATCTAAAAAGGAATAATACTCAAATTATTCTACTATTAAAAGTAACCTCAAAGACTGGTTTAAAAGGGACCTCATGGAGGAAAAGGCAGGTAAAACCCTCACGGAGGAAGAGACAGGAAACGGTGCCCCGATAAGATAATATAGAATCTGGGGCCCCTTTGTATAGAAACCATATGTTAGTGTATTCTCTAATGACCCTTGAATAAAATGTTTTTGTGAGCAAAAAAAAAGGTATAAAACCCTCTCCGGCCAGAGTGAAGGAGGCTTCTTCAGAGGTTGCTCTGTGAAGGCTCTGCTTTTGGTTTTGTCGCGACAAAAATAAAGGTCTATCTTTTGACATCATAACCCACGTCTCCAGAGTATCATTGACAAGGAAAGAAAAGGGGAGCCACAACAACCACTGCCCTGTTCCAGCCGGACAATCCAGCCATATGGACTGTTCTCAAAGTAAATGAGATGACATAATGAACATATTGCATATGTGAAAAAAAAAAAAATCATTGACCCTAGCATTTTTTCATTTCATTTAGACTAACATTAAAAAATGGTTTCTCATTGGAAGGTATGACATCAAATTTCAGGCAAGAATTGGAGGTAAACTAGAAACAGACAATCGTCCAAGGCCAGCTTTTGTCAGAACGTAAGCATTTGTCAGAAATTCCAGACTGTAGACTATTGACATTAACTTCACACAGGTCACAGGCTGATTGCCTCCATGCCACGCCGCGCTGAAGCAGTCATTTCGGCAAAAGGATTCCCGACCGAGTATTAACTAAACATAATTATTTGAAGGTTGACTTTTTGTATTAAAAACTCTTTTCTTTCATTGGTCAGATGAAATATGCAATTTTTTTGAGAGGAATTTGGTGGTTTCATGAGCTGTATGTCGAAATCATCTATATTAAAACAATAAAAGGCTTGAACTACTTCAGTAGTGTGTAATGAATCTAACATATGAAAGTCTGATGTTTATCAGTACATTACAGAAAATAAATGAACATCACAATATGCTATTTTTTGAGAAGGACCTGTATGCAAGTAAGAATAGGTGTGTCAGCATACAGCAAGTTTATATGTATGTGCGTGTGTAGTTGTAGATGTACAAGCATGGATTGAGTTTAGATATATAGGCGAGTATGTCTGGGTGTATGCACGCATTGAGTTTGTGTATACGCAAGTTATTCAGGAGTGTTTATGCATTCATCACAAACATAAGATTTATTGGTGTGGATTTCATATTTATATTTGAACATCCAATAGTATGCATGTGAATGGGAGTAATTTACACATATGTCTCCCTCTCTCCCAATGAAACCGTACTGGTAAAGAGAACCTATGGCCCAGCTGAATGTTACCTACATGTGACATCCTTCTTTCCCTAGATCAAAGATATAGCCTCCATGACACTCAAAGAATTCCAACTACCTGCACTAGTACCTTTGGTCACATCTTTCTTTTATGTTGGCAAATTGTTGCTGAAAGGATAATACTAAAGCAAATTGGGGAGCTTCATATAAAAGTGGACCATTTGACAGCTGTTAACTGTGAACAGGTCTCAAGAACACCAACAACCTCAGAACCATGACTTAGAAAATGTATTCCCCATCTCCACGCTTGACGAATTAAACGAGCCTTATATTCTGCACTCAAACACACATGTTAAGTTTGCTTCTACCTAAAATCTGTTAATTGTTGCAATTAATCAAAGAAGTCTAGACCTAACTCTGGGACCTAACTCTAATTCTCAGTGCTCACAATCTCCCTAGAGAATGAGGATCACGTGTTCCACCCATTCAAAGCAGAAAGCAATGGTGATCGTCTTCTGTGAGCTGTCTCTCGGATGGAGGCAAACATTTCCTCTCTGATGCCATAGTAAGTTTATTTTTCTTACCCTCACTCTGCTAATTTCTTTTTCTTTTCTTTTTTTCACATCTCCTTTCTTTATTCCTAGCTTCTTAACACAGACTTACACACACACAATGCGGTCCTTGAAGACAAAAGACCTGAGGATGCATCTGGTTCATGCCTATTTATAACCTGCAGGTGCATGCAATCAATTAACGTCACCTGACAGAGGTTATACAAGCCAAATTTGGGGTGTTTGACACACATGCTTCAACAACCGGTCAAACAAAGAGTGTTCTCATTAGCGTTTCACGCAGCATTGAGTGTAGCTTTTTAAAGGGAACTGCGTATTTTCAATTTTTTAGCAAGAAACTGCTAGGTTCTGAATCTTAAGTTAGGCTTACAGTTCATGTTTTCAATGTTTGAGTAAATGTGTAGTGAGTAAATAAATACAGTTATGTTAAAAGGTGAAGAATGGTGTGAACACAAATGGTGGTTCAGAAACAGATTATTACAAACCAAAGAAACAAATACAGATATTATAATGTGTGACTTTGGGGCAATTATATCATTAATTCGCTAAAAATTTAACAAATCTAATTCGTTAACCCTCTGAGGTCTGAGGTGATTTTGGGGCACTTGAGATGTTTGGACATGCTCTGATATTTGTGTTTTTTTCAGCTTCTTATAACATATTATTGACCAACCTGTATTTTTCTTGTAATCAGCACAAACTGTTCTACAATAATATGTGACCAAAATGAATTTACATGTTTGCATTTTTTAGAAATAAAAAATTATGCGTGAATAGAATGATTGAATGATGCTTTATTTATAACTTTGGATAAACCACCCTCTCCATGTCGTCTTATATAAAGCTTCGTCAAAAATGAGTAAGTTTTGTTCATTAAGTTATCTTAGACCACAAGACTCTTATTGTGCCATCACCTATTACGCCCAACTCACCTTTAATCATTTTATTTGCTTTTCTTAAATGTGCATTTTTTCAGGTTATCTCCATATTTATTTTAATAAAACAACAACTGGAAAGTACTTTCGTCCATTGCTTCAATTAAATTGACATTTGGAGTAGAGGGCCAAGTTTATTTATCAGAGTTATATTCAGTTCAACACAACAGTTGATTTAGTGTTACCGTCTTAAAACAACTTAAGTGAAGGTAAATGACAACACAATGTATGTTTGTGGGTGAACTTTTAATTGAATAAAATAAAACACAAAGTGAAAAATAATACAGTACAATCATTTGCTTCCAGATGTGCTTATTGTTGTGTTATGCCCTAAACCAGGGGTAGGCAACGCCGGTCTTAGAGTGCCAGTGTCCTGCAGAGTTTAGCTCCAACCCAGAAGAAAAACTCAACTGCCTGTAGCCTTGAAGACCTTGATTAGCTTGTTCAGGTGTGTTTGATTAGGGTTGGAGTGAAACTCTGCAGGACATTGGCACTCCAGGACCAACGTTGTCTACCCCTGCCCTAGACAGACGTGTTTTTTTTTTTTTTTTTTTTTTAATTGAGATTTTAAAATTAATAAATGAGTATTACCTATTTAGCCACACCCACTGAATGCATATACCCTCACAGACCAGACTCAAGGACATGAGGACAAAAAAATCCTAGATTTCCCAGTTTTGCTCCTATAGTGTTTGGTGTGCCCCAATATGACAAAGACAGCAGAGTCCCAACTGTGAACACAGGCAATCTCTCATGACTTGGGAATAAATATGTTTTACAGGAAACCTTGTTTAAACACACATTTGTCTTTGTGCCCCCCACCAATTGTTTGTATTTTTGTGTGTCCTCATTAAGCTCAGTTTTTGAAAAGTTAGCATGTGCACAAAAGTGTTTGACATAAGAGGGAGCTTGAAATGGACGAAGCATCAAACAAAGCACAATGACGTGGTAACAAAAAAATAGTAATTTAGAGAATAAGACAACTTTTCTCTAATGTATTGTAAGGTTTTTTTGTTTAGTTATGAGAGGATTATGTTAATAATATATTATTATTATTATTATTATTATGTGTTTAATTAAATATATTTTTCCAAACTCTCAATAGCCTTCTCTTTTGTGGATTTTTTCCATTCTTCTGGTATCGTTCCAGCCCCCTCAAATGTTTTCTTGTAGTATTTTTCCAGATCTTTTTGGAATCTGCACACAAACCACTTCCAGTAGGGCAGCTCAGAAAGATCAGGGGTGATGCTCCAGTCTGCAAACACTCCTCCTGCTTTTCTGTATTCTTTCCAGGGAACTGTCTCATCTGAGTAATGGGGATAAAAACGACCATCACTTGCTACTGATGACGTGCAGATATTAATACACAAGTTTTTTGTTCCGTTGTAATACCACCCATTCAGTCCAATATTACGATGGAAAGAAACGCTGTGATCTACTTTATGGTTTTCTACCGTATTTGTGCAGATGGCTCCACAGAACGGACACTGAACCCAACAGCACTGACAGAAGTGTTGAATTAAAAGCTCATCTGGTTTGAATTTATAGTCTAGATTTTCTGGAAAAAGCTTTGTGTTGAATCTTGCGCTAACCTCAGACATTATACCTGGAAGTTCTTGTCTTATCATATTTTCCAAGAGACTGAAATCATCAATGGCATCATATTTGATAGCATCGTCTTTTTCAGAGAAGATCAGCTCATCTTCAAGCTGCTGTGTGAAAGTCTTCAACCACAAACCAAGATCTCCACTGTTGTCTCGAACATCTTTTGTAGATTTTTGAGCTGCATTGATGATCTTCTGCTGCAGGAGTTTAATATTTTCCTTAATTTTGGGTAAAACACTGTCACTGAACTTCTCAGAAATGTACTGACAGACTTCCTCTCTGATGAAACTCTTGAAGTGTTCTCTAGGAGTTTTAATGTAGTTCATGTATTGGTTAAAATTCTGCTTTTCAGTCAGTGCCTTCAGGATGTGTTTCTCCAGATTTGATCTGTTTCCATTCAGTGATTTACAGTTTGTTTTCATTTCATCTGCCAGATCTCTGGCAGTCTTCTTGGAGACGCTCTGCTCAATGGGCTCTTTGAGTTTCTGACAGATGATCTCACCAAAGATAACAGCAGATGTTGTTCCTTGGCAGTATTTCTGGAAAATACTACAGTACTCATCTCTTTTCTTATTTAAATATATTTCTGGATCATTAGCATCTCTGAACAGTTTGTGTTGGTCAGTGATCATCTTGTTTGCTCTTTTACATATGGAATAAACCAAATCTATGAAGAATTCATTCTTTAACTCATGGTTATCTAATCTTGGCTTATGCTCTGGAGCATTGATATATTCTGTGAGTTTTTGAATGCAGCCTATGTTGTAGCCCATCTTTGAAATGTTAAATGACTGAATCATTGTATCTGTCTGCTGATCAACAGCTGTTAGTACTGATCGGATTTTGATTTCTTCTTTTTGAGACAACAATTTAATAGATTCTGCTTTGCGAATAGTCCTGGAAGACCATTTTTTCCCACTTTTAGTGGAACTTTTTAAAATAACATATTCTGAATAACTCGGCACAGTGAAAATATCTTTGCTACCCTTCCAGTGACCAACAGGAGCACTTGTATAGATGTCAGTAAGGACTTTTCGGACATCCCTCATTACATCAATGTCTTTGATTGCAGGAGCATCTTTGATGATCTTCTTCACACGCTTTTTCCAGAACAAGTCAAACTCTTTTTTCAGTGCTTTTTCATCTTTCGACTTGTCTTTGAGTTTTAAGGCAAGTTCTTTGCTCATTTCATGGAGTTTGTCTTCAATGTCTTTTTTCTGAGCATCAATGTTTTTCTTAATGTCTTGCTGCTGAAGAATCTCATTTAGTTTCCTATTTGTTTCTCTCACAATGTTTTCCTGAAGCTCTTTGATTTTGATTTCAAATGATATTTTCCACTGAATCAGTATATCTGCATATGTGCTTGTCTCAAAGAATTCCGCCATGGATTCTTTGACTTCTTCACTTGCTACACTAAGTTCTTTTTGAATATTAGTTTCCGCAACCTCATGAATTGTTTCATTTTCTATTTTGTTATATAGTTTGTTCTCAATTTCCATCATGGCATTACGGAGACTCCAGGACCATTTGCTGTATTCTATCTCCAGTTTCCTGTAGGCTGAAATTTCAAGAATATTTCTGAAGCTGAAGACAAAACTTTCATTCAGTAAAGCATCCCAGAGAGCTACAATGTGATCTTTGAATTCCGTCAGCATCATTCCACGTGACTTTGAGGCATGAGTTTTAATAGTTTCCTTTAATTCTTGAATGTTCTCACAGTACTTTGGGTTTGGTGGTGCCATGGGTGGATTTCCCTCCCAAAGCTGAGCAAAATACTTTACATCATTCTGAACATCAAATTTAATGACATCACTGAACCATTGTGCATCATAAACTTCCTCTTTAGCAGCAAGTACTGTCATCTCATCCAGTGTCTTCTGCAGTTTTCTCCTTCCCTCCTTGTTTTTCTCTTCAGCTGTGACATCTGTAACGTTCTGATGTACAAATACACAGCTTGGATTCAGTCTGACCTCCTTTATACGCAGGAAGGCCTGAACAACAATCTCAAGAATGTCCTGCATCTCAGATGGATTCTCTCCAAAGATGTTGATTAGTGTTAGATTAGCAAGACCAACAACAAATGTGGCCAATTCATTGTCATGATGTCTTGTTGATCTTCCAACCATTTCTAGAGCACGGAGACTTTCAGTATCAACAACTAGAATATAGTCAAACCTCATCTGTGTTTTCATGTTATCTGACACTCTGAGCAGCTGCATGAAAGCTCCTCTGGTGCACCTGCCAGCACTGACTGCAAACTGGAGTCCAAACATGGCGT
>JAUMHP010039613.1:0-11033 GCA_032361065.1 Enteromius trimaculatus | reverse complement strand
GGGTTCAGCGTGCTTTTGGAGAACATAAACATCATGCTATCTCAGACGGAACCCGAGTGGTACTCTAAACATTTTGGGTTTTCCTGCGCAAGAGTTCAAACTCACGGCAACTCATACAAATCCGCCGACAGAGCGGACACTGAGGAGTTCGCTTGGCTGCTGTTTGAATACGGAGCGCACGCTCCGCTGATCGAAGTCTTAGCTGGACTCCAGAACATTTCAAACAGCACGGGCAAGGGAGGGGTAACCACGGCAGCGTTGTTTACTAGCAAATCCTTGTACAGTTCCTACGTCACCCTGTTCAGAGAAACGGTGTCTAGGTCGTACGAGCGATTCGCCGGCGTTCGAGAAAGGGCTTACGGGGTGCGCAAAGAGCAAGGTTTCGTCTATGTGCCCCTCACCGTGGGATTGGACGTTAGCGAAACCCAAACCGACGCGCACATCGTACGAAGCCGCGCCCTGCGTTCCGTGATAGAAGGTTTAGAACCCCCGGCTCCTGCGTCCGAAACATCCGCGAGGGGAGCAGGAGGCTGTCGACAGGATGACCCGTTTCAGCTAGAGCACTCACTGTCCGACTTCATGAACCGTAAAAAGGTGGGCGACCGAGGTGAAGAAGGGCGGTCCTCCAACCGAGACGACTTGGCATTTAAGACGACGCCAAGCGGAGGGCGACTCGAAAAACGAGTGGTGTTTGAATCGCCTTGGACGCAACCCATCTCAGAGTGACATCTTAAAAATAGAAGAGAATTGGAGATGGGTGATGTCAGAGATGGACCGAGCGACTCTAAAAAGACTTGCTTCGAGCGAGATGGAAATATGAGGGCAAGGGCGATGTTAGCTATGTCTAACTTTTGTCAAGAGCGATGGGTCAAGGAGATGCTGCTCGTGCACATGACGCGAGGGGACCGTATGAAAATAGCTCTACTGAGCGGAGATGCCGGATGCGGAAAATCTTACGCTATATCATTGTTAGCCAACACACTAAAGAGCATGGGCGTCAGCGTGGCCGTCAGCGCTATGACAAACAAAGCGGCCGGGATGTTGATGGGCTCCTGTTCGCCGGAGCCCGTGTACACGTTTCACAAACTGATGGGTTTCAGGAGAGAACTGCTGGACGACAAGCTTTCGACTGAGGAGTTTATGCTACAGTACAGCGAGCTCTACCGTGGCGTGTTGTCGCGGTTTAGGGACATACGTCAGAAGGACCTTTCTTCACAAAGCAAGCCTTTGAGCGAGCGGCACTCGTGTGCAACGCTTCGCCCCGAGTCGTGCGCCGTGTGCAGTAAAATGTTTCGACGGCTGAGAAAACCCGACAGCCCTTGTCAAACCGGCGTCATGGAAGACGCTCCTCTGTTCCTTGGAGTTAACGTCCTCATCGTAGACGAATACGGGTTGATGAATGTGGATCTCTTGGAACAAATGCTGGCTTGTCTGGCTATTTTTTACGGACCAAACAGAGGCCCTCTGATCGTATTTGCGGGTAGCGTGTCACAGCTGCAACCCGTAGGCTCTAAACCACGCGTGTGGGAAACTGAACGCTTCGAACATCTGTTGGCTAATTCCACTCCGCTTTTCGTAAACAGAAGACAGTTCGAAGACCCCGGCTACGCCGAAGCGGTGACATATCTCCAGTTCAACATTGTGACCGAAGAGACTCAAAGGATTTTCAGGAGCCAAACTGGTGTGGGGGAGCGCGAAATCATGGATCCCGACTTTCAACCAGAAAAAATTCGCATATTCCATCAAGACAGACAGCAGACCGCTTACACTGCCGCGTACATGGATAGGGTGACTAAGAAGGCGCGAGCGGGTGACAAGTTCATCAGCGTGACAAGAACTAACCACTCTACCAAAGGACCCAGAGGGTGGTACGACGTGCTCAAACAGGCGGCTCAAACGCTACCAAAGCTGTTTAAGGTGCCTCCTTTCAGCAGAAACAACAGGGAAAAAGACTATCTCAACATAGACAAACTCTGGGTGGGCTGTCGCGTACGCTTGATATGGCACATGGACGTCAATGGGATACAGACTTCCAACCCTAAGTCTAAGAAGTCTTTGTTGACGATGGATCATCTGAAAGAGGCGAGCAAACCTTCGCGCAAAGGTGCGCAGGTTACAGACACGGAAGGCGTGGTGGAGGGAATCCGCTACAGGAGCGACCGAGGACACAACGAGTTTGCCGTGAGAGGAACTCAAACGGGAACTCTGTACAAGGTGAACCCTTCGCAATGGCAGTACCTAAACTGGATGGTGAGCACGCATCCGTTGGCATGCCTCGTAGCCATGAACACCTACGACTGTCAGGGCTCGACGGTTCACGGAGAGGTGCTGTACCACCCACCCAAGCACTTCCTCCGATCACCTATAAAGCCCTCAGTGTACGTAGTACTTACCCGCGTGCTCAAGCGGGACAATTTGCGAATGTCCAACTGCGGCTTCGCCGATTCTGTGGGAACTGTACCTTTTTACGAGGACAGACTGGTGGCGTACCGCAAGAGGGTAGAGATGAACTATTCGTCCTGACGCCTTGTCGCGAGGAAGGTGCCGTTATAACATTATGGCTGCACATTGGCACACGCTGACTTTGGAAGAATTGATTTGCCTCACTGAAGCCAGACCTCTAGTGTCTTCGCACGTGAGCCGCTGCGGCGCAGAAGAACGAACACGACAAATGAAACAGTCCGAAAACGAAGGCGTGAACGTAGATCAGCCGCCGGAGGCCCACGTTCAGGACGATCTCCATTCCTATGTGATTCTACGATGGTGTCCTTGGTACTCTCGCACATTTGGTGCTGTGTCAGAAGCTGATCTCAATACGCTTACGGTTAAGGTGCTAGCGAGGTCGGCCAGAAGTAACAAGTTTGACGTCTCACTAGAACTACTTACGGGTGCGACACTAGTTCTGACACGGCCTAACATACCTCATCAACCCAAACATCCAAACTCAACTGTGGCAAAGACTTCATTGTTCCGGAGTTGAGTTGGCCACGGGATTCAGGCACAGACCGAACCACTAGACTAATCTTCTAAAGGGCAAACGAGCATGTCATCCACGAGAGTCCATCGTCCCATACGAACATACACCCATGCCCTAGGAGAACGTCGCACCGGAAACAACGAAATCCCCTACGGATGCTACAAGTACGACTCCGGGAAAAACTATCTACCGGGCGGACTGTTTCACTTTGTTAAGGACGGCGACTTGTACGTGCCTACGTTACACGGACTGAGCTCGGACTACATAAAAAACCTAAAGGACGTAGCCGTTTGCTCAGCCAGCAGCGCAATAGCAAACAGGCCATTTTTGAACGCTCCCCACATGTATGAAGTGGAACTCATCAACACAGGGCACGAACCCCTCAAACAAGGCGACCGTTTCACAGTGCAATTACCCAACAGAAGAGACGTAGCGGCTCAGTTGAATGTCAAAGTCGACCCGGGTTATGATATTTCTGTGAACAAGGGTATCTGGGGTGGGTTGTTAGCCACGAGACGGGTAAACCTCGAGTCGGGAGGTGACCCTGTAGAGGAAGTAATACAAGCTATAAAAGACGACAGCGACTTTGACGTCTTTCAACTTATTTCGCCCTACACGCCACAAAGCATACTGTCGATGATGACACTAGTGGCAAACGGAGGTGGCTACTACAACATTAGCAGAGATGTCAGAGCGAGTGCTGCGGCAGCCGTAAATGACGAGTATCAATCTGATGTGGTGACAGCCGTTGTGAACGACGACGCAACAAGACTATATCTAAAGACTGTACTGGCACACGCTTTGACTGTAGTAGAATGTGTTCAGGGTTTTGCTTCAGGGCAGGTTATTCGCGCCCGCAATGGCTACAACACAAGCATTGTGAATACTGGAGATAGATTTATGGCTTGCCTAAACACGAATAGATGGCTTACGTGAATGACATTTTGTGTGTGTGTGTGTGATTTTTTTTTTTTTTACAAAACGATGTTAAATATATACGTATATATGCATGTATAATAAAAACAATACACAATTCAGAGTTTCATTTTGTCGTTTTATGTTTCTTTTTATTTTAGTGTAATACAAACAGTCATCATGAGATCAAATAAAGTAATATGACTATACCACATGCCACACAACAATACAATGCATTCAAATCGCAGTATTATATGAGAGTAGGAGGCAGGGATGTCCAAAGTTCACTTGATGTAAACAATATGTCGATAGAGCCCCCTTTGCATTTGAACAGCTGCAACCAAGTTCTCAGCTTCGCCTTGATTCGTTGCCGCTCACCGTGGCTCTTCCTGATACGAGTCAGTTCCATAGTAGAGTCTTTTGCGGTCCCTGAAATGTTAAATAACACTCGCTCTTCCGATCCAAGATCCTCAATCCAGTAATAACACAAGTTGTTTTCAGTGTAATCCTCGTGAACGTCTGGACATGCACACGCAGGACAAATGGTAACACAGACTTTGCTGATGTTACCAAAACATCGCCTTAAATTGAGCCAGTCTCTCTGCTCCAGTAACACTTGTTCAACGTGTCCACTGGCGTCTTTCTTGAAGAGATGAAGGACACCTCTGCCAAAATAAAACGTGTAACTCCATGTAACATTGCCCACAAGGCATTCACCTCGGGTGAGAGGAACTCGGACGGCGTCTCTTCTTGTCATTTGTGCAGTCATCCCTTTCGCGTTTGTGAGCGTTCTGTCAGATGTCTTGAGCGCACGGCACTTATCGTGGCGCGTGCTCCTTTTCTATTGCCAGGCTATGGTCTGATTACAATTGGAAAGGTTCTGCCGTTGGATAGTTTATAGCGGGGGGTTTTACATTGCAGTCGCGATGCAGGTTACTGCTGTCCACATGTTTCACCTTTTTGCTAGGCTTGTGATAACTCTTGTGTTTCACCCGATTCATTTCAGACAAAGCAACCTTTTGTCTGCATAAGGCATCAGCTTTCGATGTACACATGGCAAAGTGCACATCTGTGTCTCGGGGGTGGCCAGCACGTTGATCTGAGACTTTGTCGTTGTTGTTCTTGTTCGTCTTAATCTGAATGCTTTGCGTCTCTTGTGGAAGACAGTGAGCATCTGTATTGTCCTGTCTCACATTATGCTGAGATGGAGTCTCTGCAATATCCGCTTGCACCGTGCTAGCCACACACGTTTCTTTGTTTGAGAGCCAGACGTCCAACCACCATTCAGTGGTGGGGTTTGAATCGCCGTTCTTGTTGGTTACGGCGAGCCACCACGGTGTGTCACAACTGTCCATTTTCCTCAGCTGACAAATCCCAGACGAGTCGAGTGCAACCACAGACGTATGCACCACAGTGTCACGTTTATCAACACCAAAGCACACAGAATCACAGTCGCGAAGTGAGCTATATGTTCTTTTGGCGCGATGGATCTCGGTTTTGTCGATGCTACCATTAGACCATGTCACCACATCAGGAAACATTTAACGTATGTCCTTAATACGTCTAAACGGCTTCCCGACACACATCTGTTCAGTGTAGTAAGATTTGAAATAGTCTCACGACTCCCCAATATCCCACAAATGCAGGTGTCCCAAACAGGAGCGGTGCAACATGACTAATAGGACTCAGAGCTAGATGTATTGTGTTGTACACCAGCAACACTATTGCAAAGCTGGACCAAAACACTGGCGCCGGATTGAACCTATCGTAGGGAGTGATAACTACATGTTTTTTATACTTGTGAGCGCGCGTGGTACGCCGTGTATCTGAGTTAATCGCCTTCGAGAGTCTATCTTCTCTGGAAAGAGCAAGTTCTTCTCCGTTGCCCGTAGTGGCCAATGTTGCGTATTGTAGCGTCTTGGCCTGTTTGCTCAAAGAAAAAAGCTGTAGATGCGCATAGCTCAAAACGGACTTTACTGCAGCCACCACGAATAATATCTTATATCCTGTGACCCACGGATCGCGCTGCGACTGCAGGAGACTGTGAATCACATACACAGAGGAAATGTAAATCACACAAAATCGCAGTCCTGCGAGACCGTCCATGGGACAACCGTTAAGTGAGGTGAAAATATCTGAAGAAACCAATCATGTTAATCCACACAAAGACAAACGTGGTCCATTGTAAAATTGGAAACGAACGAGGTCCTACTTTGTCAGAGCAGCCGAGTGAGAGGTCATCGCGAACCGTGCCACACATACTGTAGTAGAACCACGTGTAGGCATATGTAATTGCAAACAGTGCACATATTGAGCCTTTGCAGCGCGCCGAAAGAACCTCAGTTGTAGCTTCTGGCGTCAAGGCGTTGCTCTGCATGTCCGAACTCCTGACAGCTAAAACTAGCCCGACTGTAAGGCTGATGCACACCATAAAAGACCACATGGCGCCTGTTAAACCCCACGATGAAAGGGAGTACAGTCTTAAAGAATGTAGAAATATTGTGAAAACAAGCAACGCCGTAGAGGCAATCTTGAGTGTGGTGAAAATGCCACGTTTGATGCGTCTAACTTGAGCCGATGTCTTGTTGAGCCAACATACCACAGGAGACAAATACAGAGGGTGCACATTGGATGTGAGCAGTGTTCTGTTATGTGTAGCGCACAGTATTAGATCCTGATCGGGTATAACTTTTCGAGGTAGCATATTTTCCGCGTGCGGCAAAGGGCAAATAAAAAAAAAAACGTTTCATCGTTCGACATAGGTAGATAAATACCACAAGCCACTGCTTACAGATAATGCAAAGCACTCGCCGAGTCAGCCGTGTTTCCGGAAAGCATAGAATCCACCGCTTCCTTAGATGTGATGTTTAGACCGACTTCAATCATCCTGTTGAACACAGTTCGATTGTAGTACCGCCATTCGCTAAATACGTTACAGCTGAATGTGTTTCCATATTCAGTTCCGACGTGTAGATAGTGACAATTTGTACTGTTTTGAAGGTGGTCGTGTAGTTCATCTTCGTCTGCCGCCCATACGAGACCTAGTGTGACTCCGGAGTGTTCACCGAGAACTGTACAATCATTCCCGGTAGGCGGTATAGACTTTGCCGTTAGATATAGCTTGATACCAGACACGGTATCGCCATAGTCCCGTGGCACAGTTGTACCTTGAACTTCTCCGGTGTAACAGCTATTACCCAATGTGGACGCTATAGCTCCAATGATTTGCAAAACCTGTTTGACCAAATGGGGTTTCGATACTAGACAATGCACTGCGAACCACAGATGATCACCGATAACCGGTATGTTTTTATAGGCACGTGTCATGACATGACCTAGCACTGTATCCCGGCGATCACCCATGCCTTCATGTGAACACCTGACCAATTCACGGAAACGGAATAGAGACTTGTTCCATTCGGAAACAAGGACGTGAATGGGTATAGAAGCTATGTGTAGTTCTTCGATCCCACGGTAAGAACTTATGATCCTCTGAGCGATCAGCGCACTTCCATGGGCCACGTTGCTATTATAGAGGTCTATGAGACTTGCGTGCTGTTCCTCACGGCCCGTAACAGACATGAATTTGACACACACGTCGCCAACACGGGGCTTATGGTCGATCCCTTCTAGTATTTGAGAAGGCACATGTTTGAAACACGTCGCCCCAAACGCCATGTTGTTCCACTGACATCTGAAAGTCGAACCTACAACAACCAGATCTTCGTGATCGGGGTCTTGGTTGTCGGTAACGCCAACAGGACTCTGATCACGTCCGTTTCCGACATCAGCGCATCGTACCGGTGGAACGTTGAGCATGTAACAGATGGATTTTGCGTTTGCCATAGTTCTACGAGTCTCACTGAAGTGTCACCCATCTACAATGGTCGGATCATCGTGTGTGTAAACAGTTTATGATATCTAACTGTAACAAGAAAAATGTAAAGTGACAGTCAAAAATATGGTGAACACACAACTGTTTATTCAAAGGCACCGCTCATTTAACAATGCATAGCCAATGTACCAACGAAACATTCAAACAAACACAAGTCATGTTTCATGTTTCACTGCTGACATCGTCCTAGTGCAGTTGTAACAATGTCCCCCGTTGTGACATAATAATGTTAGTAATAATGTTAGTAACAATGACGTGTCTTATCCTATGAAGACAAGCTCAATTCTTTGTGACGACGGCGCTTATAAAATCAGACACGGGATCAAGAGCCGGTGCGCTCTGTGCTCGGCTCGTCGAAGTATATCCAGCTTGTTGTTTTGTGGTTACAGGGTTCGATGGATGAACTTGCGTTGTCTCGCTGGTCACAGGCAGCTGCGTTGTAGCCACACCAGGTTCCATGTCCATGTCTTCGTGGACATTGTTTGCGGCTCGACTGCCTTTTTCATCATCGCGTTTGGATATGCTCTTGGTGAGTTCGCGCAGTTCTTGCATCAAACTCACAATTGTATTGTCATTCGAGTCTTCCACAGGGGCCTGCTTGCGAACACGTCTGTACGGAGTGTCTTTGGCCAGGCTTTGGAGCGTTCTGTCAGCGTACGAATCTTGGCCGGAGCCACGTTGCTGTTCCAGGATGACATCTCTTATGCTAGCTTTGATTGAGTCTAACATTTTATCTTGCTGTTGCTGCGAAACAGCTTGTCTCTCGGACTCAGCCTTGTTATAATCTATAGCTATCATTTTCCTTTGCTCTTCAGTTAATTGTCCAATATCGAAACTGCGCTCCTTGTGCTTCTGATGAGACATCGGGTAAGTCTCGAGGGAGTCTCCGCTGGGAAATGCGTGCCCACTGAATTGGCGATGAGGACTTTGTATGTAAGGGTTCTGATACTGAGGAAGCCAATGGTTCATAGAAGCTTGGGGTGAATGTGTGACATTCTGAAAACCCGGTGGTTGGATCTGAGTTGAGCTTTGTTGTTGTTGTTGTTGTTGTTGTTGTTGTAAAAGCTTCACAATATCGTCTATTTGCGTTTGATTAAGAGACATCTCTCTCTGATCAAATCCCGAGTCGTCCAAAGGGTCCTTTTGTGAGTGAACGTCTGAGTGTTCCTCGGCAGGCGTAATCCCAGCACAGAGTTTGGTTGGCACACCGGTGCGCTTTGTGAATTCCTTGGCTCCGTTAATTGTAAATAAAGTATCTCCGTCACAAGGACTTTTTAACATGCGAGTAAATAGATCATTTTGAACTCTTATGGCTTCTAACACGTCTCTCATCACTTGCATTTCAGCGGCTTGACCTTGCACAACTTTCTTTAACGACTGCACCGTAGTTGTGAAATCTTCGAGTTGTGTGTCCAACTGGCCGTCGGCGACACCATCCGTAGCTCCGGCGTCTAGCGTGTGATTTTTCAAAGATGAAAATCCCATTCTGATCATAGACGAGGCCAGATCTTTGGGTTTTACGACTACACAAAAACAACCCGGTCTCATGGGGACGGAGACCAAGCTACATTCTTCTGTGACGGGACCAAATTCGTTATCTCCCACTGTACCTAAACTGAAGCCCATGTTCATGTCAGGGTCCAGTACACCAGAGGCATATTCTGTGTTGTGACATGCAACGCAGCAGTAGAGAAACGTCTTGTTAGTTGACCTGCTGTGTACGTGCCAGTAACACACGACTCTGCCAATTTCTTTGTCGGTCTTGTGCATGAACAAGGCCCTGCCCGGTTGAGGGTGACATGCTCCAGAGAAAGAAACGTTGTTGCCCACCATAAAGTCTTTTCTAGAGTCTGGGTATGTTTCGTTGTCCGAGACACCAAACACACTACACATGCCAACGACGAAGCTCTCGGCCCCGCACGAGGCGAGGCTGCCCAGAGCCGCCGTGTAGTCCAGGTCCTCGGTTCCGTAACACTCTTTACAGAAGATGGGAACAAATACATTTGGATCGGATTCGAGCGATCCATCTGGGTAGTTGGGGGTTTCTGCGTATTGCGCTAGGGTCATGTTGCCCATGTTTAGCACAGCTCTCCTGGTGTCCCGGAGACTGACTTTGACATAAGCGCAGTTGTCTTTTTTACTGAACAAGGGTCCTACTCTCGATGTGCAAGTCACCAGCGGTATGCCTCCAGCGTCAGCCATCGGCCTTCTCAGTTGCGGTTTCGTGACCGTCAAACGTTTTCGGTCTTTGTGTTAAATATGAGATTGTCCCCCCAGACGAATTCGCTGTCGACTTCCGACAGTGTCTTTAACGCGACGTGAGAAATATGCTTCACGTTCTCCACCGTACAATACGGAGGGGTGCATGTGAACGGAAGCCCGGTGTCCGCCTGGTTTGCTCCTCTAATACTGGTCAGTTCTGCAATGAGTTCGGATAATTTCGCGGCATCAGAGGACTTCAGTTGAAATAAACCTCGTAAATATGTTCTAGTGCTATAGTGGTCGAATTTACTTTCGTGCACCTGGGTACAAGACGTACGTTTGCACCATTTACAATGTGTACTATTCACTATAGCTATTATGTTCCCGTTGGAAGTGCGATGCACGCAGCATTCACCCATCCGGAAACAAGCCGCGAGCAGTCCTCCGCACACCGTTACTCTGGCACTCTCGATAAAGCCTAGTACGCAGGGATTAGAAACCAAACATGAGTCGCGAGTCTCGAGCTCAGGTTCACCCTCGTCCAACAACATCTGAGTCGTCATGGCGAGACAGCGCTGGACTGCAGGTGGAATGTAGAGAGATAACCTCGCGTGATTCACATACGAGCAAGCGGGGACCACTCACTCCTGACGAAGAGGCGAACCAAGGCCGAGATTCTATCCGTTCTGACGAAAGTCCACCAAGCTGCGGATCTACGCTTTCTATTAGTAAGCCTAAGCTGCCTTTTCAAGCACCCCGGTGTTCATCACAACGCAAACGAGCGCGAAGTCGGTCCCCGGGCTACTCGAGGGCAATGTTGTCAGACCCCATATTCGACGTGTTTCCCGAACCCGACGAGAGGCGCCAGGCGCCCGAGAGAGAGTCGCGTGATGGGAGCAGAGAAGACCCGATTATACAGAAGCAATATCCAATGCTTTATATGAATCTCAATGCCACGCAGCACACCGACATAGCTGATATTCAGTGTGAAACGCAGGAAGAATGCCCTTTATGTCAATTGGACAGGAACACCTTAGATTCTCT
>JAUMHP010039612.1:0-10000 GCA_032361065.1 Enteromius trimaculatus | reverse complement strand
CTTTTTTATTCACTTGGGTTTTGTCTCCCACAGGTCAGAAGTGTGTAAGATAGAGCCGAAATGTGTGAAGAAAGGGCAGGACAGAGAGGAAACGTGGAGACAGAACAGAATGTTTTAGAAAGTGGGATATTAAAGTCTAATATGTGTGCGGAGAGAGACGGAACAATGGGAGGACAGAAAGTGAGACCTTGAGAGAAAGAAAGAGATTGAAATCTTGAGTGTGTGTATGTATGGTATCAAAGAGGAAGAGTGTATCACCTGGAACAGCGAAGAACAGGAACAAGTATATGTGATGTCAACCACTTAGCTCTGTTGAATCACGCTTTAGATATGGGGCATTCAGGGGACTCCCTGCACTGCAGGAAGTTGTGCTAACTGCTTAAACTTCTACAGCTCAAGAGTCTCAGGGCCTACTGAGGTTCATAGATAGTTTCACTGTTGGGTTGGGGGCCACAAAATGCATCTGAGGCTGCATACAAGCCTAAAACGAGCCTTTTGTGAGGCACAAAAGCATGTGCATTGATACAAGAATCACCTCAAAATGTGACCGCACAAGAGACACATCAAGCAACTGTATGTTTCAAAATCATTCTGATGGTAAACCGACTTCTAATAAATAAGACTGCATAATTTATTATCTAGTAGTCACCAATGTCACATAACAAAATACATAAGTCGTACCAAGATACATCTCATATTAGCTAGTTTGTGCAATGCTCACCTATCAACTCCTCCAATCAGACTGAAAAATATAACACAAGAGGATATTTCTTTATAGCCTGTTAAAACTGTTATTCCAAACAAAAATACAGGAGAAAAAAAATGCTGTGTGCTTTTTCTCAACCTGAAATGAGTTCAAGAAGACAATGTGCTTCTGAGAAACATTTGCAATGCCAACCTGAAATCTAATGCATACTACACTTTAAACCTAAACTGAAGTTAAAAGGCCTATAAAGAAAATTAAGTACTTTTCATTGAGGAGAAAAACCGTGTACAGTGAGAAGAAAGTGTCTGTTTCTAGCTGGCTCCGCGTTGTGGGTGTGAGTGTTTTTCACAAAAACACCTGGTTTGTGCGGCTCCCCTGCTCTTTTACAAGCAGTGAGTCACAGAAGCGTGAAGCACCAGCAGATTTTTACAACGACACTGCTGACCATACATCAACATGCAGACGCAGCGAGCCTTTCACTGTACTCTGTGTGTGTGCGGATGTGTGTGTGAGAGAGAATGAAAAATACATGCACATAAGAACGTGCCGCTCTCCTTCAATGTTCACGGAACACAGAGCACGCCCTATGAGTATCCCTTAAGAACATGTGTATGAAATGAGAAGGAAGATAGAACCATATTATATAGTGACACACTCATTATTTAAAGCAAGGCTATAGTTCTAATGAAATTCAAGTATATGTGAGAATATGAGATCATGATGGCACAGCTGGGCTTATAAGTTAACATTTCACGGGCAGAATCTGCTAAATATTTTGTGTTATTTAGCATTGCATTTTTACTGTGCTGGAGAATCTACATAGCTGATATTTAAGCATCTCCCACTAGACATCTGTTGCTACCTTTTATGATATTTGTGTATGAGTGCTTTAGTTGTCCTGAGCGGCAAAGCTGGCCCTCAGCATCGCTGAGCCAGTGTGGTTTAGAGCTGAAACATACAGAGCACACTGGGAAAAACCAAAGAACTTACAGTACCTGGAGGCTTTCTCTCAGAAACAGTGGGCAGATTCTTTGCTCGGTACAAACCTTGCACACGACTATCACAAAAAACATCTTGTAGATTCTTATGAGCAGAACCATATATTTTGGGGGGTGTATTAAGAAATAAGAAATGTTTGAAGGAATTAATCTTACCAGATCTTCAAACCTGCTTGCATAACCCAACATCTAACCAGCATAAAGCGACTTTTAACAAGCGCCATTTATAAACCAACATAAATCAGCATTTAAACAGCACAAACCTAACTAGTAAACCTGCATTTAGCCAGCATTCAAAATATTCATAAACCTGCATTTAACCAGCATAAAAGTGTGTCTAACCTGCATTTAACCAGAAGAAAATGTGTCTAGGCAGCATAAACCTGTATTTATTATTCATAAACCAGGCTGGACCTGCATGGAAATGAATTCTGGTCTAAACTGGCCTTGTCCATCATGAAGGCCATTTCTAGAGCGGAAGTAATGGATATACTCTTTGTTACATGAACTGTAAAAATATAAAATAGTAATAATAAAAAATAAATAAATAACTAGTATTCTTTACACAGTACTTCCAGCAATGTAACACCACAGTTTCGCATTTCAAAGACAATGCATAAGATCCATGCATGGGGAGAAAGGACATGCTTGTTCACAACTGTCTTGGTAGTTAGTTTTGCTTGCTCATGTCTCACAGTGATCAATACCACCCACGGGCCAATCAGAACACTGCTCAATGACAGCACAGCCATCGCAACCTCTGAGATTAAATTGCATTATATTTTATTACAGACAACCTCTTACATCTCTGTCAATGTTGCCATTGATTATTAAAACATGAAATATTCATATTTGGGAGCCGTATCGATTTACATCAAAGAGACTTGTCGGATCATTTTTCAAATACAATGACCAATAGCAGACATCTGTCACGGTGGGGTAATGAGGGGAGAATACATTAAACTAGTTTACATTTGTGTGATTACTGCATAGAGGTTGATTCATGTTATCCATCAAACAGTCATTACTGTGAGTGTGTGTATGCGCGCGTGCGTGTGCATTTGTGCGAGTGCTTGTTAATTTGTCATTATTGCATTGCTGAATGTAAAAATACGAATCAGCAAGATTCTGATTGGGTCGGAATGCTTTAATGATTGAAGTCAAACAATAACTTTCAATATACTTTCGCTATAGACAAACAGATCAATTGGGCTGTATAAACAAAATATTTCATTAAAAATGTATGTAAAATATTACTGTAAATTAGTGCTGTCGGATGATTAATCATCCAAAATATAATAAATTAGTGTGTATTGTGTATTCTTTTGTTTGTTTATAAAAAAAAAAAATACCATAATTCTAACCTCATTATCAGTGAGTTCTTTATTTCATGAAAAAAAACTACAGAAAGACCACTACAAGAAGAGGAAGCAGCAAGCACCTAGGAGAAATGATCATATGGAGGATAGTCCAGAACATTTAGAGCACCTGAAGAGGTTTGTGTGCATGTCGAAAAGGTAAACAGAGTTAGGGCAGAGGAAGAGAAAGGAAAGCACTCATACTTGAGAGTTCACGGTTAATGGTGCAAGTTATGTCTTTGTGGTGAAACCCAGGGTCAGTGGAGGAAGGACACCAATCTCCAAGGCTCTTCATTCAGAACTCTATCTAAAGCACTCTGAGGAGACACAAATGAAGATGGAGAAAGGGAAAACAAGGCCACTCGGGGAAGGAACTGCAGTGTGGGCACAGGCCAATACTTTGTAGAAATATCTGCATGTATTAAAACAAGAAGATGGCCATATTTTATTTCACAGTGAAATTGCTATTTTGGCCCATCAACCTCCTACAGCACAAAAGGGAAATTGTATTATTAGTATGTGTCCAGGGCCTTGTTATTATTTATTTTTTAAATAATGGAATTATTTAGCAGCTTTTCCTTCAATATTACCAACAAGTATCTGTGTTACTGTATCACAGTGAAACTGCAACAAACCTAAAAACATGAAGATACATATTTCCATTTAAGAGACTTAATGTGAGGAATATTCCACATATGTGTCACCACATGGAGTCCTGCAGGAAAAGAAATCAGATGGAAAATGTTTAGCTGAAGCTGTCAGAAGACAAGATGCAGCAGTCAGTTAGGTTTTCTATATAGTGTTTGATTCGAGTCACATCAATTGCGTCAAAGCAGACCAAACTTCCAACTTGATTTTGATGTCACCAACATCTCATAACATTTGCCACTGATTACAGCATATACCCAAAACTTCTGGCTCAAGGATCCGTATTTAGATACACCTGCATTATCTGACAGTATACAGTGTGGGATGAACATCACCAAAAATACAACATCTAATTCCACCCTCGAGCACTCCCAAGAAAATGATGCAAGCGAACACAAAAATCTCCAAACTCAGCCTCCCCCAGGATCTACCCCCGCTGCCCTCTTGTTATTGAAAATGCATGCGGTTACAAAGATCCTCCCTCCTTTTGACAAATTTATGAGTGCTTGAAAGATTAAACGTGACCTTTGTTGGGTTTTACCGGTGAATGCTGCACATACGGATTACACAGCAAATCACAAACCTCTGAGGGCAATTACACATGAACACCTGTTCGCACATATGCAAAAACACTGCACAGCAAAAAAAAAAAAAAGCTTCTTAGCCTTTACTGAAAAGCAGGAGGGCTGGTGTTCCATGTCACAGCTATGACAAATGACAAGAGGATTCCATCTTCCTAACAAGCCCCTTCTGATCCAGGTCCCTGAGGATGAGCAGACCTGCATCTCGCTCGCTCTCATAAATACACTTCACCAACCGGGTTCATGACAAGTTCTCACAACAGGGACAGGCTGGAAACATTTCTTTGGGGACAGCGCTGATGCATTCTGGGAAATGTATGCCTTGCGGATTAAAATGTGGACACTGCAATGCATCAATGTTAACAGACATCTTGTGAGTAGCCTAATATTCTACTGATGAATATACTGTCATATTGACGCACAGAGTCATGCCCCACGTTGCAGATTCACATCACGGTTCTCCTTCATACGTGCGTAGATGTCAAAAAGTGACTACTGCAAGTACGGTGAGAGTCGGTTTAATGATACCGAATGATAAATTAAATATTGCTTATGTTCAGCTGAACGTGCTGCCTTTATTCATAACTCATGCCATCAGAGAACCTCTCTGGAGACTTCAAAAGCTACTCGAACTCATTATCATGTGCGCCTCTATCACTGAATCGGGCACAGTTACATCTCCATCTACTGCTGCCCAGGGCTACATTTCCGTTCTGTGTCTCACATCAACTTTATGAAAAAAAAAGCCTACAATACATTAAAGGAAAATGACATTTAACGCTCTGACCAAAGGCAATGTGGCAAACGCTGTAATAGTTTGGGTTTGTTTATGGTTTTCAATAACAACTTCCTTCTGACAGGTGCAGAGCATTTCTGAGCGTGGATGTGAAACAATAGATGATGTCAGCGCTTGGGGCGGTGTAAGTGAACATGACAGATGATTGGATATTTTAATGACACGGTTTCATTTGCATATTAATGAATTCTCCCAATGAACCAACAAAGTGATATCTCAGAGAGGAATGGATATGTCTTATGCAACACCCTCTTAACGCTGGTGAGGATAACTCATTATTTATGAATGTTAGGCCGGTTTGAGCTGATTTCCATACTTTAAGGGAAGAAGGAGGATCAAATCCCGAGGGCTAATTTGCTAATAGACATGCAAATAGTTTATCATGAGGGACGACAGAATCAGGAGGTCAGATGTTGCGCAGCAGCTGACTTTTTTATGCACAGTGAGAAATCTGTGTCAATTAACAAAACCTGATGCAGATTCATAATTGATTTAAGTGTTCCTTATATAATAATAATTCCTTAATAAATCACCAAATCAGCATATTAATGGATGATGAACTAGAATTGCCATTTCATAGAAATAATCCCTGAGAGAAAACAGCTAAGACAATCTCTTAGCCAGCCTCTATGAACAGATACACAAAGCGGATATAAAAAGTGGCCCTTAGGGGTGCATCAGGTAGTAACAGCACTCCTGACTGATAACAAGACAATCAACCACAAATTGCCCACTCAACAGCATCGGGTTTCTTTTTAAATGCTTTAAATTTCAGACACCACACATAATAGGACCACAAGATAGATGGAAGGGTAAAAAAAAATCACACTGGCAATTAACAAAATTCTAATTGGACACTTGTTTATAAACATCTAATTAATCTATCTTGGTTGAACATCTTAATGATAGTTATTGTATTCAGAGTCTCTGTGCCCTGTCCACCTCTTTGCTAAGCATCAATGACTCTTAACATAAGATAATTGCTAAAAAAAAAAAAACATGCAACATTAATCTTTGATAAAAGTGTAAAAATTATCATCTAAAGAGGAAATATGTGAATAGGACAACAACATGTTATTTTTTTCTAATGCAATGCTCATTCAGTATAAAAATGTATCCTGTTTAATCTACAGAAAAGAAGAAACCGGCAGCTGTTATCAGAATCTCTTCATTATAATGTATTTCATAGTCTGTAAACTGTGGGTGAATTTAATGGGTGAAGTTAATATGCCAACCCACTTAAAATAAACAATAAAACATAAAAATATAAAGAGAGGAAATAAATCGCCTGATGAATAACATTCCCAGAAACAACACAGTGTTATTCACACAAAATACCACTCAAGCAACACACGACACTAAAATAATAATAACATCACTAAATACATAAATACTAACGCTTACAGCGCATATGCTTTTTTTTAGTAAACGTGCGTTTAAAATCCGGCGTACTTAAGTTGTTACGCGCATAATTCACAAGTAGGCTACTTTATGAAGATGCTTGTAATTTAAGCAATAAAAAAATAAATAACACGTACAGTGTTAATAAAAGTGTTAGGCGATTTTCAATCAAGAACACGACGAACAAGCGTGCACAATCTGACGAAAAGCCGCCCTTTGAGCCTGTTGCGCTGCACACCTCATGGCACGCACGCTTGACATTCTCACTCCAATAAACACAAGCTTCGTGCAAACCGAATTGATGGCAAGGTTTCCAGTGGAGACTGCTGATAGCATGTTTTGCAGACATTTATAAAATACGTCGCGCGCAAATGTTTTCGTGCACTGGCACCCGCTTCTATCTACAGTCGCTTCTGCCTGTTCAAGCGTTTGGCACAGTGATGGGATTGAAGCGCATTACTTTTACATGCGTTTGGCTAGTTTTACGCGAATTAGCATCTACTACACGTGCTTCAACGCAAAGCCCCGTTGCAACGGGAACAGTCGTGCTTTGCCTTGGGAAAATCCAATACACTGTCATTATTTAGCATTGCCCATTGCATATGCATATAGAGTCCACGAACTCTCCAAAACGGCTAAATGTGTGTGTGTGGGGGGGGGTCTATCGTTAGGCTTTCGTAAACACTCTTACCTCTAGCCATCGCATAGGGCAGCAGGACAACCAGGACCGCGAGGAAGCCAAAGCAAGAGTATCGTCCCTTCTTCCCAAACCGTCCCATCATCACTGCGCTTCTCTCCTGCGTCCCCAACTAAACCGGGGAGCCGCTCGCATGTGCCGCTCTCATGCATGTGCCGTGCGTCCCCGTGGCTTCAGTAACAGGTCCCTCCCGTAGCGATAAACCCGAAGTTCTGCGTGAAATCTCTCTCATCCGCGCGCTGAGTGAGTGTCTCGCGCATCCGTGAGACTGGAATAATGAAGCCGGTGCGCGCTGGCCAATAGCGGAGGGTGATTGAGGGCGGAGGGAGCGCAGCGGCTGTCCTTCACCCCGCTGCTCGGATGCGCTGCGAAGTGACCAGATGTGCCTGAGTAAGAGATGATACATGAGCATACATGTCAGATGTCGGCTAAATTCGAGATGACATATGAACAGCTGGTTGTGTTACAGTGATTTCATCACAGATCGTGTCGGGCTCCTGGGGGCCACTGGCATGAGAGCAACGCTGCGCACACCGGAGCAGAGCCCGTGGCGTCTCTCGTGCGTAATCTGCGTGGAGGAAGGATAGATGTTTAATTAAGCAATAGCACATGAGCACAAGTGTTGTCGTACTTAAGTCTATAAACAAGTAATTGGTGTCGAGTAATTTACATTTCAGACAGTAATTGGCCAGTATGTTTTGTATTCACATAGTCTATGAAAAAAATGGTATAAGCTAAACGTCAAGCTCCCGTAAAAGAATAAACGTTGAAGCAATATTACATGAGCGAGAGTGTTGTTGCACTCAAGTCCATAAGCTATAATTGTTATCGAGTAAGTTTTATTTCAGATAGGCTAGATAGCCGGTTCTTTTATTTTGTTTGTATAATGTTTGCAATAAGCCAAACAGTCTCGATAAGTGTGTCGCACAGATTAAAATCCGTTATGAAATAAGTTTAAGTGGAAGAAACAGCCGTTCTGGAATCAATATCCATTTCATCCAGTCCAGGTTTTCCATCTCACTTTCCGCGCTTTAATGAGAGAAACCCACTATAAGCGATAGGCCTAATTAAGAAAATAAAACATTTGCTTTTCAATTTGAGTTGTCTGTTGTTTTGTTATTAATAATTGTGATAATAATAATACGCCTTGGTAATATGGACATTAATTATTGAAAGGCTATTACAGTTTGGGGTCACACTTTACAGTGATCGTGTTACTGTGTATATAATTAACTACAAGCACGTTAATTATGTTAATATAAATAATAGTAATTAAAAGCTGCTCGTAATCACACATTGCTTGGTTTATTACTAAAGGATGTAATTGAATAGGCATATTCAAGACTAGTTGGCCATATGTAAAAGCTGAAGAATAAACAGGCTAAGAGTATGATATGTGTAAACATGTTCATTGAAATGTTTTACCTGTGATATACTGTAGTCTTTAATTTTACAATTTGCATAAAGATACACATAGTCATCTCCAATGTGCAATTCTGCAAGCATAATTGCATGCCCCTGCCATAAGCCCAAAACTCTGAGGATTTTCTTTCCAGTGATAATTTAGTCCACTCAGATTTGATTTTGATCTGGTCACACTTTCATCCATAATTATTTAGACTCCAAATATGAATTTGACATTTAATTATAAGAGAGCAGCTGATCCTCTCTTCTAAATGGGCTGGAAGTCTTTTCCCAATGGAATTCCTCCACATACTTAGAGAACTGGATTGTGATTGCTGTCAACCACCGGTTCAACCACCACAGGACAGAGATCTGAAGCCCTGTGGTGTCATTCTGTCAGCCAGTTCAGAAGATTAAGAACATATTTCAATGGCATAATATCAAAAAGTATCTGTCTCTCTTGTAACGAGACTGGAATAGATGGTTAGAATCCAATAATGATGCTGATTAAACAGGACTCCCTACAGCTATGAATTAAGGGCATGATATTCATAGTGATGTTGACTAGAAGGCCACGATGAGACCCCAAGCTGAGATTACAGTACATTTGGGAGAGACCACCGAAAGAAAAAGCCCAACACATCACCTCACTGCTGCGCTTCAAGGCTATTCCTATTCTGTAACACACACTGCTAGCTCCTCTAGGAGCACCCCACTGAGAAAAAGCATTGACACAATAGACCTAAAGCCCTTGTTAATATGCAATTTGTCCCACTGTGGCCTGATTACTCTGTGCGCATGTGTGTGCTTGTGTGTGCTTGTGTGTTTGACCTTGCCTGATGGGGTTAAATGTTTAACAGGCTTCGCGCAATAGACATGATGATGCTTTAAATATCTCAAAGCTCTATAAAAGCGACACCATGGCCTCTTTCCCTCAGGACAAGATACAAAAGTCACAGTTGTCCTTTTAATAGGCAGTGTCTACAG
Source organism: Enteromius trimaculatus (assembly GCA_032361065.1). Taxonomy (NCBI): domain Eukaryota; kingdom Metazoa; phylum Chordata; class Actinopteri; order Cypriniformes; family Cyprinidae; genus Enteromius; species Enteromius trimaculatus. The sequence continues at coordinate 424 of JAUMHP010039612.1, read as the reverse complement.
AGGACACCATCAGGGAGAATGAGACTGAATATTTGTATGGTCCATTAGCTGTCCTCTAAAAATGAGACAGAGAAAAGCAAACATCAAGAGCAGGCACTTATTTTATTATGGGTCATCTACTGTTGCTATGGTTACTTAATATATTATCTACAGTGGGTACGGAAAGTTTTCAGACCCCCTTAAATATTTCACTTTTTGTTATAAATCAAGTTCATTTTTTTCCTTATTAATATACACACGGCACACCATACTGACAGAAAAACACAAAATTGTTGACATCACATTGACATCACAATATCACATGGTCCTAAGTATTCAGACCCTTTGCTCAGTATTTAGTAGAAGCACCCTTTTGATCGAATACAGCTAGAGTCTTTTTGTGAAAGATGCAACAAGTTTTTCACACCTGGATTTGAGGATCGTT
>JAUMHP010039610.1:0-11038 GCA_032361065.1 Enteromius trimaculatus | reverse complement strand
ATAATGTTCAGTGCTTTGCTACAATCTGTATTGTTAAAAGCGCTATATAAATAAAAGTGACTTGACTTGACTTGATCTCATCCACATTACGGTTCATGGTATTTACCTACATAAACAATACAGCAACTATCAGTTGACTCCTAATGTCAAATCTATAGAGAATTCTATTATATCAATGCCTATTATATTAACATATTGGCTGTTTGTTAGTGCTTATAAAACACATAAGACCATATTCTACATTCCTAATCCTACTAAAAACCCTACCTTACTAACAAATACAAAGCAGCAAATCAGGAGTTTTCTTGAGGCTGGACCCTAAAGTGTGACCAAGAACTCGCATGGTCTTTTGAGCATTCGGCAACTTTTTTGTGTTAAAAATGTACCAAATTTATATACTGAGTACACTGTGTGTCCGTTTTCCAAACATTTTTTGCATGTCTTGAATCAGTAGGGTACAGCTATAATAAGTGTTTATATTGGGACTATTTAGTCTGGTTCTGTTAGGTACCTTCGTGATTCATCAACAGTGAGAAGTAGATCTTCCTCAAGACACACGCAGTTCTCTTTATTAACCGCTAGAGCGACAGAAGTTACAGACTGCAGCTTTAAAGGTTAGATTTTGAAAAGAAGGATAAACACCACAGATGTTTTATGACCTTTTTTGCTTATTTTCACAAGGGTACTAATATTTGTAGAGCACTGTTTGCCAATACTACAACACATTTTCAAGAAACATCTTTTTATCACAAGACCAGTATACAAAATCACATTAATTGCATCACTTGCTTATGGGAGAATCTAACTAAACTGTTTCTATGGGTAATAACCCGAAAACTTTTTTTTAATTCTCAGTTTTATTGTGTGTGACCCAGGCAAGCTGTTGTAACATTCACCCATCTGTGCTATATCGGTGAGATGAGAGCATGGCAGTGGCTACACATCCACACACACTGTCCATCAGCAGCACAAACCCACTGAGCATGCGGTCAGAGGCCAGCGGTGCAGGGATTGACCGGGTGAGATGAGAGCGGGTGAGGCAGCGACACACGCGTGCGGAAGCGGGTTTATAAGGTGTGACTGGGTGACAGGTGAAGGTTTGACACACAGAATGTCCTTTACAAACCGTGGCTTGGTTTTGACCCATTAGGTAGAAGCAGGGCTCGCCCAGCTTATCATTCCTCAGACAGGCAGCGAGGTTGGGGCCCATCATAGCTGAGGAGCCCGCCAGAGAACGAGAGATCGGGAAGAGAAAGAAACAGAGATAAATATAGGGAAAGGAAACATGCAGAACTCAGTCAATCACAACAGTTTTACTGGCTGAAGACTGTTCAGAAGAACTGAAGATCTCTATCTCTCCCTCTAGATGAACACAGACTATCTAACAGACGAGGCTTGATCACCAGGAAGCAAAAGGTTTATGGTAGAGAACAAGAAGAAAAGAAAGTTCAGGATAGATTAAAACAAAAACAGAATGCTTTCGAAGAAAAGCATGAGAGATTGAGCAGAGGGTTGACTCGTGTGTTACCCACCATACTCTGGGACGGATCCATCTCCTCTCTTCAGCACCAGTCGAGCTCGTCTGCCTCCGGTCTTGATCAGCTCTATGGCGCGAGAATGCTTCATATTTTTTGTACTTTCACCATTGATCTCCAGTATTTCATCACCAACCTGTAAACGAGACAGACAGCACCACTGGCTTACGTGATCGAATCAAAATGATATTTCTGCCGTGACAACTCTTGGAGTGATTGGCATGGTAATATACATAATGTTAATGTTCTTGGTCTTGGCTGAACAGATCTGCTGCTGCTGCCAATACATCCACAATATGCTGTGAGCATGTAGGAAATACCGCTGCTGCACAAATATCGTACATGACAAAACCCCCTATAGCATACATCGATGCATAGCCAACGACACGATACATGAAAGATACATGAAGCAGCTAGCGATGTGATGCGATACGATACACCCCTGTTACGATGCAGTGCAAACTGATTTTGATTCGATTCGATTCAACACATGCGATGCAGTATGATGCAATGAAACACAAACTTGCACAAACACTTTGATTAAGACTTTTTGTATGATCTTTCCTACGATTGTTTTATCAGTATTTATAAAATGATTCAGAAAGCTGAAGCGCCTGCTTTATTACAGTTCTTCTCATGTCATGTTCAGAAAGTATTTATTCATTTCACACAACTTCCTAATGACGCGGACAGAGAGGAAGAGGTAGAGGGTAGAAAGAGGAAGCTGAGGAAGAGATAAACCAGCGAGCAGGAAACAACCTGTGTGTTAAGCACACACGAATGGTGGCAGATCATATCTGAGAGAAACACAGAACTGACTCGGCTCTTACCCTCATCTTGCCGTTTTTGACAGCGGCTCCATCCTCGGCTAATCGCAGCACGTACAGGTCCATGTTGTACTCCTTGCCTCCTCTAAGACTGAAGCCGAAGCCTTTACTCTCCCTCTCCAGATCAACAGAGTAATACTCCGCCTCCTAAACACACCAACACAGCTCAATCACCAAACAAACCTTTCACAGTCCGTGCACCTACCCAACAGACTACTGAGCAACAGAAAATATCGACACGCGTCAGGTTCAGGGATAGTACCTAGTTATTATGTATTAAGCACACACGTGTACAGTGGAGCTGGGTGATATATATGGAGTGATATATTCACACTCATAATCAAAAGAACCGGCTTTACTGACGAGATGTGCATAATATATCGTTCTATATATAGAGTGTACAGCTCTAGTGTACAGACAAAACACACTTTTTTAAAATAGTTTTTAAAAAAAATATATCTGTCATTTACTAACAAAACAATGTTCAGTCTGATATTAATGCCAAATGATGTGCCCTCATTAATGTTAAATTATTGATACTACAATTTTGACGTTTCAGCTCATCTAGAAGTAAATTAGGATATTTGTGTTTAATACCAGGATGAAATAGATCAAATCTATTCAGAGTGGACATATGAAGCTGAGATTTGCACACATTTACATAAAAAAGAGAACACGGTTACACTTAAAAAAAAAAGTATATTAAAAATGGTACATTAATACAAATAAAAGAAAGATTACACATGCATGATTTGTATTAAAGTTACACATCTGTTATTTCAGTGTTTTTGTTTTAATAAATCAGCAAATCTGTGAGGTATTATCAGTGAAGACTGATGTGGAAAATTATTTTAGGCATTTTAAAATTCACATTGATTCATAAATATACTTTATGGTTTAAAAAAAATCAAATCAAATCTACAAATCATATAATTAAGTGCTTATTCTGTATTTTTCATTTAAAGTCATTACAGTTTTTATTGATCTATGCACCCAATTATTGTTTGAGTCATTTTAAATAGTTTTGATTTGTTGGCATTTCAGCACAAGGCTGCAACCTGATAAAAAAACGGCTGAAACTGTGGGCGCAAGTTCAGCCTTCAGAACTGACGTACAACATTACAAAATTCCTGAAAACATTTCTATCCCAGTTTAAGGTGGTCACCGTGTAACACCCCTCACCTGACTGTAGGGCGCTGCTTGGGTCAGAGCTTGTTTGGGTTTGTTATTCCTGAGAAACAGAAAGAACAGTCACGCTACTAGTAACTTTTTGTTTTATTCTTTTCCTGAATATTACAGATGTGTGTGTTTCACCTGGGCTCTGTGCTGCTCTGAGGCGTGTGTGTAGTGGTGATGGTGGCGATCTTCTCTGCGTTGGTCAGGAGTGATGCATTTGACGTCTCTGTTCGGGCAGAGAGAAAGACAGCTGTTTTAAAAGCACTTGGGAGCACAGAACACGAGTCAATCCGGGTCTGAGCACCAGCAAACCATACAGCTCTGAAGAGAAGGATGCTGGGATTGATCTGAGCTGTCTTCTTTCACACAGCTGCATGGGTCAGGAGATTGCTCTATTTTCTGATTTTTGATCATACTCATTGACTATTTTATTAGTTGAGTCTGGACCAGTGTTTCCCAGCAGCACTCTGTGTCGATCTGCTGCTCTGCATCGGCCCTAGATGACCCAGAGTCTAGGCCATAAGCCATCTGAAATATTCATCACGGCACCACCTTGTGGCCAGTTCTCATAAAGAGGGTAGCAGGAATAATATCTACAAATCTGCATGTACATAACAGTTTTAGCTGAGCACTGGCTGAACTCTGACCTCTCTACCGTCTCTACCTGTGTTTTCACAGGACAGCCTTCTTAAACCGAACTGTCCGTGAGAGCTGCACGTGTTCACGTCAGAGAGCTCAAAACATCCTGATGTTTTCTGGTTTAAGGCTTGATCAGTCACTGTCCTCCAAACAGCAGAGCGTCTTTCACAGAACTGGATGCTATCATCATCATAAATAAGTGTACTTTTCTGAACATTGCAGTATATCCTTTCAATTTTACTGATAAAACTATAGAAGTATAACGTCACAGATGAGTCCAGTCAGATCTGCAATCGACCAGAACAAACAGCTGAACAAAACCTTAGGATTATAAACAAACTCCATAAATGGGGTCATAATTCCAAGAATAACTGCAATAAATAATCATATAATTTGCATATAAAATACTCAACGGTTTGGGGCAAAAGAATTGAATTTATGGTAGTTGGTTTCAAAAACATATTAATCCCTAAATTAGGATCAGGACATTTTGAGACATTTCTTCAGTTCCTTGCAGCTTTTTGAAGTGTGACGCATCGACAGCGACGACTCCAAGCGGAGCTGGGCACTAACCCAGCGGTCCCCAAACACACCTGATTCAGATCATCAAACTCCTGGGTGTCAGACTAAGGAGATCAGTGCGCTGACCCCTCCACGAGCATCAGCTTCTGCTCTCTTCATTACGCGTACACAAGCTCAAACAGTGCTGTGGCTCTGAGCATCATATTCATGATCAGACTACACGGAGCACAGCTTTCATGATGAAGACTCCATAGCTGCTAGGTGCTGCCTGGTCAGTCTCCACTGTCTTGCTCTTAAATGCCTTTGTTTCATGGGAATTAATAAATGGGTCAGATAGCGTCCATTTCAATCTTAATGAAGTTATGTAGAGCTTCATGGTCGATGTACTAGCCATAATCCAACTGACATAAAATGGCGCTATTGAAGACCAGGAGCATATTTTGCCATGCTGCTTTAATTATTAAGCAGTAAAATGCTGTTTCCCGCTCTCAGGACAGCTAAAGGAGAACATTAGACTGGAAGCAGTTTCTATCAATGAACGTCCAGTTTCAGTTTTCAGTCTGGATGAATGTTTGTGGACCCCTCACCATCTCAAATGAAATGAAATATATTGCATTTTGACTCCTTCATCAGGCTGAGCTACTAGATACACTACAAGTCGTTTCTCCACAGAGCTCTTCAGAGTCATTCATTCATTTTGGAATCAATCACCACAGAGTTGATTTGATTTGAACTCATAACTGCCATCATAAGAGCTCCACATCAGATAATGAGTGAAAGCTCTGGGTCCACTGCAGCGTTACTGAGAGGGACGCTGAACTCACCGTCTCCGGGTATGATGCGCAGCGAGACGGCGTTGCCGGCCTCTTTGATGAGGTTGACGATGTCCGAGTGTGATTTGTTGGTGATGGAGCAGCCATTGACAGCCAGGATCCGGTCACCCACCTTCAGCTTCCCGCAGCAGTCAGCCGGACTGCACTCGATGATCCGGCCTATTTTATGAGGCATGGCCGTGTTCCCCGCTGTGTGTGTGTGTGTCACAGTTCAGATGCAGGAGGGAAAAAGACAAAGAGAGAGAAGAGGAAAGAAAACTGAAATCATTTCTTATGTCAAGTAACACCAAGACTCAAATCAGTCATGAACGGATCGCATTCATTGTCCTCAAGGTCTTTGTTGCTGTGGGTGGGGATGGCGTATCGATCCAAATATCGATTCTGATACGAGTATTGAAAGTATCAATACTCAAACATAAAATATTGATACTAAGGTGTCTTTTATTTACCAGTAATTTTGTTCACTTAACAAAAAGGCATGAACTATGAAAAAAGCTATGTCATCAAATAAATGAGTAGGATAGAATTATTTTCCTGCTCATCTGAACGCATTGTTGAAAGACAGACAATCAATCAATCACAGAGAGCGTTCAGTCACTTCTGATCATAATGCATTGATGATTCTGGAAACAGCAGACCAGACCACAGTTTTACTGTGTTCAATGGTTACCATTATAGTAAGCATATTTTAAGTGTAAACAAAAATATAAATGTAAGAAGTTGCATAAGAAGGCATACTAAAATATTTGAGTTAAATATAAAGTTAAGGGTATTATTACCCATTTTAGTCTCAGTAATTGAAAAGATCAGTTCAGTAGTATCATCACCAGTGTGTAAGAGTTCTGGCCGAGCGCTCGAACACGTACCGAAGCTGGAGTTGGCGTCAGGCCTCGACACGGACGACACGATGACAAAGCCGAAGCCCTCGTTCTCGGCGCGCTGGATCTCCACGTCGTACGGCTGCAGGGCGGCGGGCGTCATGTTGACCACGGTGCTGCCCGAGCCTCCTCCACCGCCGCTGCCGATCCCGCTGGTGCTGCCCGAGCCCGAGCTGACCGTGTTCAGAGAGTTCTGACTGCCCTGAGGAGTGCGCTTCTCCTCCGTAAGAGACGGAGCCTGCGTGCTGCTGTGATGAGAGGAGGCCGGGGACGGAGGAACGTCCGGCTCGCCAGCCTTATACGCTGCACGTACACACACACACACACGTCAGGACATCTGCATGATCTGTGATACTACACACACACCGATGCACTGTGCTCAGTCTCTCACAGGGACGACACTAATGATTTACATCATACAACAGGAGTGCGAACACACTGTGGTTTAAATAGCTTTCTGACTTGCATTTTACTTCTCAAAATTAGAGATGTGAAAACGGAATGAAATTAGCAGACATGATTTGACGCAAACCTCTTATTGATATGAAAACATTTGCCTGTTTTGTTGACTAATGAAAAGGTTAGCTGTGCATGCCCTAAATAGACCTTTCTCACAGAAATACGCAATCACAGCGTATGCAGACTTCCTGTGAAATGTCAACATAGCAGAAAGCCGGCTAATTTAAAAATGGAGAGTTTCAACAAAAACGGGTTTGATAAGTTCACCTTTGCCGACTTGACGTTCGTTGAGGAAACTCCGTAACAAAGTGGACCAAACTGGATAAAGGATATAAACGTTTCCACAAAGAGTTTATCAATAACTTTCAAGGTACGTAACGGGACATTCTAAGCGCTTAACGTGGCGTACGCACCTAAAACCTGACGAGGGAAGCCTGAATTGCTGCCAAACCTTCATTGTAATAATTACTAACTACTGTCAAAAGAACGAGCCCATATTCAACAGATAAAGTGAAGCGTTTTCTCTCCCATAGAAGTCCATTATAAGAACAGTTTAACGTGATATTATTCACTTTATAAACTGAATAAGAGCTTGTTTTCTAGACAGTGGCAACTCCTAACCATGAATAAAATTTGACAGAAGTCTGGTTTCCCCTGGTCCTTGTTAAGGTATGTTAAGCCACGTTAAGCTGTTTCCTTACAATGGACTTCTATGAGGAGAAAACAAATAATAATAATATTAATATTAACAAATTATTAGTGTGTCCACTTAGAGCTAGGGCTTGGGTTATGTATGGATAGTAAAGAGGACATGTAAAACAGTCGTGGTCGGGATGTTACAAACTGTATGACATTCACTGTCTGCCTTCGGTCCAAGTGTAGCAGCTAGCGACGATAGCCTAATGTTAACGTATATATTTAAAATATAAATATATTTTTTCTCTGGCAACGTCTGTGTTTATGTTCGTGTGTTTGCTTGTCATAGAATCAAATGTAGTAGACAGCAGGTTTTTGTGAGAGCTAGATGCTCTCTAGAGCCTCTAGAGGTTTTCGTCTTCCTTCTTGGTTAGCAGGGAAGGAGTGGAAAGATAAATAATGCTGCTTTTGGGCATTGCAAGAACAGCCCGGTACGCTACAACAACTCTTGCTCGATGCTTGCGCTATCTTTGTGGTTTACCTGGTTACCGGTGTTAGAACATACCGGGCGGAAATAGGTTTACACAGCAATTGCGTATTTCCGGTGCAAAACACGGAAGTTGTGAGAAAGGTCTATTATGTAAATAATGCATTTAGCATTTGATTGGATATCTGTTGCTGCCATAAGAGTGTCTCTGAAGATTGTGATGTTGTCTTCTTGGAAACACCTTCCTCTCACTGCTGTTCCTTAAATCAGTTCCCAGTAGGGCTGTGAATCTTTGGGTGCACAGTGAATTGATTCAATTAATGATTTCTAGGTTTTCAATACACAATTAAATTCAGTTAACTATTGTCTATAGTTTCAATAAATATACTATCATTTCATCATGTCTTTTCATGATGTGAGCTTCTTTCCCAGCATCTCAGTAATAAAAATACATGCACATTACCAGAAATGACAGCGTGGTGTCTGGCAGTGGACTAAGAGAATCCAATGAAATGAGCTGCAGTGAGAATCAAGCTAGGTACCTCCGTAAGCGGTTTTGCGCCGGACGGTCAGGTTGACGTGGCCCTGTTTAGCCGCCTGCTGCATGAGCTGCACCACCAGCTGATGAGACTTGCCCACCACAGCCGTGCCATCCACACAGATCAGCTCGTCCCCGGAGCGCAGGCGGCCATCCTCATCCGCTGAGCCGTACTTCACTATGTGTCCTATGTAGATCTGCCATGCATTCACAAGAACAACACTTTTGAGCAGGACAGCACGCTACAGACTGTGGCATTCGTGTAAATCAGTGCCTCGCTGTGCTTCTCTGACCCTGTCCTTCATATCACCCTCAACACACTGCAGCTGAAGCTAGCACACAGATCAAATCAGTGATGGGGACAGACCCAGCTCTGATCTAACAGTTGTTGTTGGAAGGATTTGTGTGTGTTCTCTCACCGGTTCTCCGGGTTCATTTCCCCCCAGGATCCGGAAGCCAAAGCCTGTGTCTTTCCTCCAAAGGAAAATGTCCTGTTCTTGAGAGTCTGGCACTGAAAAAAAAGAAGACTTCTATTGTCAAAAAGCACATATACTTTCAGAAAGCTCAGCTTTGCAAATGATAAATGATAATGATGAATTCGTAATACAAAATGAACCCACCGGTTCTATAGATAGCACTAGGTTTTTACTGCTATTGTTAATATGTGTTATGAAAAGACTGCAGATGGGTGAGGTGTCTAACGCTGTTCCCACGCTGACTGTCAGACGAAGCCTCAGCCAAACAGAACGCTCACCTCACCACACAGGGAACGACATAATGTTAACCACAGACGCTTAGCATGGAGCATTTAATTGGCCCGTTCACACAGTTCGACTTCAGAGGTCTGGATCTGCCAAGCTCGCTCCGTGTGGAGCGTTTAACAGGCCTGACTGGGAATTGGCACAACAGCCATCAGGAGTCGCCCAACAATCTGCCACCAAACAGACCATGAGCACACGGACATCTACTTACAGTAGGTACATTCTGAAATCATACTGCCATAACCTTCAGAACTACACGCATACACATTAGATATAACAAAGACAGGAGTACAAATTAAGCAATATACACATCATACATGTCACATGATTTAAGAGTGTGACAGAATCTGAAAAAACGCTATCTTTAACAACCGTGTCTTCAGTGCAATTATTAAAGCATTTATTTTATTTTTATTTTTTTACAATGTGCTAAAATACTTTTTCCCTCTGTATCCATGAGTTTAATTACAAATGTAATATGCTGAATAAGTACTGTAAATCACTATGTAAGTAAGCAAGGAATAATTGACCCCGGACCGTTGAATTATTAGAAAAATAATGCACACCGAGGCGGTTGCCACACCTCAAGACATCGATCAGATGATATATTTCAAGGGACTCGTCTGGTTTTTCTACTTGTATCGCTATTGTGAGCAGGATTATTTCTTCCGCATCTCATCCAACGACTCTTTTGCTCGTTCCAAAACACGCCATTTTAAAGCTGGCGATGGAAGCATGAGCCGTTTATAGCAGACTAATGCAGTTAATAATGAAGTTATTAGAAAGAGAGCGAGAGAAACAGAGACACACAGAGAGAGAGAGAGAGAGAGAGAGAGAGAGAGAGAGAGAGAGAGAGACAGAGAGAGGGAGCGCTTGTATGGATCTGAAGCACCGTCTCTAAACTGTAAGTCTGCTTTATGATGCAGCTGTTATTACCTCGCTAGTGAGAAATGTCATTTGTAACCTTTGACAACCGCTGACAACATGTTTCTGTGTGAGTGTGTAACCGTGGTGTGCAAGGACGTGTGATTATTACAGTTAACTATGCGAAGTGATATGGAACTGTAATGCGGTCAAGAGAGCTGCATGGAACTACGTTCGCCGTGCGTTTCCCTGAAAATAACTGCACACCTCAGAACGTTCGTCAGCCAATCAGATTCAAGCATTCAACGACCCCATAGTATAAGAATAAACCATGCCTTCATGGGACTGTAATAATGTAGATCATATTAAATAGACATAGATTGGTAGGACTATCAGAAAATGCTATTACATTTTTTATTGCTTATTTAAAGGGAAGAACCCAATGTGTGCAGAGGAAAGGTGTTCAGATTCTTTAGATTGTTAATTGAGTCCCACAAGGATCTGTGTTGGGGCCGTTATTATGTAGAATATATACACTGCTCAAAAAAATAAAGGGAAAACTTAAACAACACAATGTAACTCCAGGTCAATCACACTTCTGTGAAATCAAACCGCTCACTTTGGAAGCAACACTGACTGACGATCCATTTCTCATGCTGTTGTGTGAATGAAATAGACAAATAGCAAACACCCCCAATAAAGGAGTGCTTCTGCAGGTGCTGACCACAGACCACTTCGCAGTTCCTCTGCTTTCTGGCCAATGTTTTGGTCACTTCTGAATGCTGGCGGTGCTTTTACTCTAGTGCTAGCATGAGACGAGTCTACAACCCACACAAGTGGCTCAGGTAGTGCAGCTCATCCAGGATGGCACATCAATGCGAGC
>JAUMHP010039608.1:0-11045 GCA_032361065.1 Enteromius trimaculatus | reverse complement strand
CGATAAAGAATCGAATCGTTAAGCAGAATCGAAAATGGAATTGGAATCGTAAAAATCTTATCAATTCCCATCCCTAGGAATGAGAGAGGAGGAGAAGGAATGGTCTCTGCCTCTACTGCGGGCTACCTGGACACCTCCGCTGCCCTACCAGACCACCTAGATCTGCTGTACCCCGGGTGAGCCATTCTCTCCTGTCTTCCTGTCTATTGCTCGGGGTGTGTCTCTTGCTTAATGGCCGCTGCATCATGTCTGAAGCCTTGGACTCCGGGGCGACGGGGAACTTTCTTGATGCAGACTTTGCTAATACCCATCATCTTTCTTTTGTTCCATGCTCCCCTCATGTGGCCCTGGCAGCCCTCGATGGCAGACCGCTAGTAACCCACATGACCAAGAAACTGACCCTCATCACAAGCTCTCTTTACTCTGAGGTTCTTCAGTTCCACATCACTCACTCTCCCATGCATCCCATCATCCTCGGCCTTCCCTAGCTTACCAGACACGACCCTGCGATCTCCTGGAGAAACCACGAAGTCATTCAGTGGTCTGCATCCTGTCAAAAGAACAGTTTAACCATTCCCCTGAAGTCACATCTCTCTACATCAATAACCTTCGAGGATCCAGAACACCTCGACGCACTCCCAGCACCCTATCATGACCTGGCCATCGCCTTCAGTAAAACCAAGGAGACCCAATTACCTCCTCACTGAGAGACTGACTGAGCCATCGACCTGATGCCTGGAGCTACCATATTTAAAGGTTGCGTCTACCCCGTCACAGCCCGAGACTGAAAGCATGAGGTCATACATTGAGGAGGAGCTAGCAAAGGGCTTAATTTGTCCATCAACCTCTCCGGCCTCAGCAAAACAAAACAAAAAAACAAAAAGACAAAGTTTACTTTCAGAAGCCGTCTCGTTTAGGCTTGTAGTAAGTGGTCTTCTACCTGAAACCTCAATCAGATAACAAAAAGTGACCTCTGGCCAAAATCTGTCCAGTCACAGATACCGTCCGGACTTTCCGAGTCAATACAACTTTTTTTTGACATACCTTATTCCGTCTAAAGGCAGAAATTATTTTATACACTTCTCTGGGTCAACACGATGCTTTTCCAATGAGGTGCCAGCTCTGCCCACACAGCTATGACACGGCACCGACCAAGTCAATAACTGGAAGTTTTAAATAGAGTGTGGCGCATTGGCCGCTGTGCATGATTTTCATTTTATGTATACTGTTGTTTTTGTATTTATTATCGTTTTCAGCTATTTATCATGTATGAATTACAGAGCAACTCTTTTAAAAAAATATGTTGTTGTTTTTTTTGTTGTGAATTGTATCGTGTTTAACCGGGTCCTATGGGCATTACGGACGTGCTTGAAATTTAAAAGTAAAAGTAAATGCAAAACACATATATTATACCAGCGTTCACAGGGCCCCCAAAGTTAGACGGGGCTCTAGGCGACCGCCTGTATTGCCTGTTGGAGTTACCGATAATAAAACTAAAAAGTGGGTTACTAATACATCTTTAGTAGTATATTTACTTCATAAAGAAAATATACTTTAACTTTATTTATTTTTTTTTTGTAAGAGTTTTAGAAACTCTAAACTCTAATTAAAAACCCATATTTGCTGAAAATTAACCATCGTTTTACTACACATACATGCACACAAAAACATGTTTAATATAGTTAAACCATGGTAACCACAAATTACAAAAACAAAGTTTTGCATAGTTTAACCATGGCATTGGCATTTGTAATAAAACCATGCTTGAACAAAAGGTAACTAACGTGGGGAAAAGCCATGGTTACTAAACATTTACTATAATAAAAACTAAAGGTGATTCCAGCATAAATTGTAAGAAGGTATCTCAGAAAGCAGCACACTGTAAAATTTCAGTGTCTTAAATGCTATCCACCTTCCCTGCTGACAAAAACTGCATATACTGGTTAGGTATGTTTTGAAGCTGGGGTGCTGGTTAAGGCTGGTCCTTTGCTGGTTTATGCTGGTCCTTTGCTGGCAAAGAGCAACATAAACCATAAAAAGGGCCAGCATTCAAGCTTCAAAACATACCTAACCACCATATGCTGTTTTTTTCAGCAGCGTTACTTTTCCTCTTTACAGCTGGTTTAGCTTTTCAAGCAGGTCTAACTAGCTAAAACCAATTGAACACTAACTTGGTCATCCTGGGAGATGTATTTTAGCTGTTTTTCAGCACAGGAAACATCTTGAGACATACTGCACATGAGCAAACACTCTAAAAATACATCTTCTAGATGAAGCATCCCTGTTATGTACATTTGCGATCAGGGTATGTTTTGGAATTTTGCAATGGTACAAAAATAGTAAATGGGACTGGGTAATGGGGTGTGCGTTGGGGTAGACCATCGATACTTACTTTGAAGCTTGGATCCATTCATCATAGAGTTCAAAGGTCATTAGAGGTTCAGGAAGTTCACGAAGATAAGACTTCAACGCTCCTGAGGGAAGCAGATGAGGAAGGAAAGAGGTCAGAGGGAAGGTGAGAGGCAGGGACACGGTGAAAGAGGGAAGCACAGCACATGTGATAGGACCTGACTGGAGGTGTGATATTCTCTGCCTGTAATACTAAAGGGAAGCCTGACAAATGAGCTGTCAAAAGCCACAGCATGTAGCGCCTGTTGGCTGTGGGCCCCTACCTGATGGCTATTAGGTCACGCTTCAGGCCCAGAGTAATGAGATCAAATTAACCTGAGATAGAACTTCACGTCAACTGCCGTGGGATCTGAGACTTTGTAGCTGCGATCCACTAAAAAGGACACTGCGGGAAGATCAGTGGACATTGTTTTTAAAGCTAAGAGGATAGAGGCAGAATCTCACCTGCGATGGCATGTGGGTCGGCCGAGTACTCCTGCACATCCAGAACCCCACAGTCCAGGGATGCCTTCAGTTTCTTCAGCTTGGAGGCCGAGGGAGCCACCCGAAATAAACCCTAAAGTGACAGGAAAAGTGAAGTTAGAACGCTTTGGTGGTAAAATACCAAGCTCTGTTCCTTAGCACTTATGTATTATTTGGTTCGTTTTTGCAATAGACCCGTGGTTCTTATACTAAAGGCCGGGGCCATAGGGATGCCAGAAGGTTGTGTTTCCCTTCATATATCCAAAATCTTATCTATATATTGAATTGTTCAAAAACTGTAGAAAGGGCAAGTTAGAAACATGTGCTCTGTGCCCACAACCAACTACTTCAGTAACAACTGGCACCCCTGTGCGGCCCCATTACTTTCCCCCCAGGGCGTTGGGAAAGTTATGTGCAGACTTCTCTGCTGACGCCCTTGCCTGAGGGTCTCAGGGTCGTAGCCTTTTCCATGGGTCTGTTCCCATATGTAAGGTCCGAGTGACTTGACTGAAGGGGAACGTCTAGGTTACCAAGGTAACCCTTGTTCTCTGAAGGAGGGAACGGAGATGTTACATATCCTTGCCACCACCCTGGGTCGTGCTGACACCAGCTCGGCTCCTCACCTGGATGCAATCTGTGCATGCCAATGTTCATTGGTCTTTTCTTAAAGCTCAAAGGTGATTGGTCTCTCATGCAAGTTCCCATATGTAACGTCTCCATTTCCTCCTTCAGGGAATGAGGGTTACCTTCATAACCTAGATGATTTTCTTATAAAAGATATGTATTATAATAAATTATTATAATGACATTATGTAACATAAACAAAGAGTTCTTAATCGTGAGTAATTTGTTAACTTTTTATAGTTAATACAGATTTTGTAAATGACATGCAAAGCAACTAATCATGATTATTTTTAGGTGTCATTGGCATTTAAATAAATAAATAATTAAACAAAGGCAAGCATTCTACCATATTAAAATTAAAATATTAATACAATAACTGTAGGTGGACTGTGCACGTTCCACATGATGCTGAAACCCTAGTCAGTGCTACTAAAACTGGACATGATCATCTGTCAAGGTGAAAATCACATAGATCTTTCCAGATAATTTCAGCGTAACATCTATAAACGGCACCTGTGACATGCTGTTGATTACCACAGATGATCATTTTCACACATAGAAACAAACGTAGAAACAAACGTAAAAACAAACTGCGTTTCCAGGTATAAATAAGCCATGCTGAGTTATTTTTCCAGCAGTCTCGCACCTCTTCCTCCATGCCACATTCGAGCAGCATGGTGACACATGCCTCGATAGGAAACGCAATCTCCCTGCCACTGATGGCTAGATGTTCCTCTAAGGCCTTTCCATACGATGGCTTCTCTATCCAGGCCTCTGAAACACAATGTGATTTGATATTAAAATGCAGTCTCCAGAAAGCAACAGAAAGAAGTTTACAGACAGACTCACACACACTTGAAAGCCACCACTTAACCAAACTTGTACGCTCAGATATTAAAGTGGAAGTGGAGAGTCTCACCCTGGTGAGCTTTGATCTGTGGCAGCACACTCTGCAGAATCTCCAAAGACTTCCTGTGATACTCCGCCTGAACCTCTATGAGCTACAGCAGGACCAATAAGAGGACACACACATGTCGTAAGCCATTCCAACCGAAATTACACACTTCACCTTTGGTGCCCAGAAGGTACTTGCCGTTTGAAAGTAGTTTGCATAGTCTATTTCTTTGGCCACAAAGTTGTACATGTCCGCTGATAACTGGTCCTACAGAAAAGAAAACATGTAGGTCTATATTATTTATGGTAAACAATTCATCTATGCAAGTCAGTCCACAAAAAGAATATCTTTGACTTCATAATCTTTAATTTAAATCTGAAATTGCTTCTCCCCTCTGATGACATCAGTTTTGGACGCGAGCCTGACATCATTAACCACACCCCTCCAACTGTGTCCATCAGTGTTCATTTCTGAATTAAATGTTACTTTTACTAAATTTTACTACATCCAATAAACTCACAGTAGAAATACAAGCCACGCCCTCTAGTTTCCTCACTCAATCTGATCTTGGATGTACGTCACAACACAGAAGTAAAATTGTAAAAAGAAAGAGTGCAAGGAATGGTCACCCTGCAGATTTCCATCCGATTGGCCGTTTCCTCCATTTCCTCTCTCAGGGAATCAGACTTAGCTCCGCCCTGCTGCACATTAGTAGGGTGACTTGAAGATTTGGATGACTGGTGCCACCTAGAGGTAAGGAGGACCAATGACATTGTCTGAGCACAATGGGGGCAGTGCAGAAGGAATCAACAGTAAAATTGCTCATAGTTCATACCGTGTCCTTGCAGAATCCATGTCCAGAACGAGTTTGGCTAAATGTTTTCGCTGTTTCTGAATGTTCGGAATTTCCACCTAAACAGCAAATCATGTCCGTATGAATAAAATACAACCTTTGTGCACAAAATTTTAAGCATTTAGGGATTAGCATCTAACCTTATAATGTCCACTGTATCTTCTTTAATGTACATATTTTTATACACAAATGGCACAAAATACCTAAATAACCTCCTGCATATGTTTTCCCCCAAACTACATAGCTTTGATCATAAAAATAATCATTTAAATTAGGATATTATTGGGAGATACAAAGTGAAAATTTATGTTTACATGGATTTTATGTAAGTCTCAGTTTATTCCTCTTTAATTTTAGGCTCCATATTCTTTTGTATCACACTAGGCACTGATACCTGATGTATCAAATATCAAATATGGTACTCAATTGAAAAAAATAGCTTATTCTTACTAATATTTCATATATCATGGTTACATGCAGATAAAAATAATGCAATACGTGTATTACAGTGTACCTTTGACAGGAAAAACAGGCTCACCTCAGCCAGCACATACAGAGGCTCCACAACATCTCTTTCAATCTGAAACTCAAAGACAAGCAGCTCTTGGGCCAACTTCTCCTCTGTGTCACCGCAGAGCTTCAGCATCTTACTGTAGATGGAGACCACAGGTTAAATCAGCCAACCAAACCAGGGCTGCATTCTAAACATAAACTTCTCAGTAAATACCCCGGAAGATCTCAAGGGTCATATAATGTGATTTCAAATTTTCCTTTCTATTTGGAGTGTTACAAGCTGTTAGTGCATAGATAAGATCCCAAATATTAGAGTTTATGTAGCGCATTTACAGAAGACAGACACCTAAAACCTGGCTGTGCACAGAGACTATAAAGTGGAGCAATTCTATCTCTACAAGGACAGTCCGGCACTTCTGACTCACAACCTTTAAGTACGTTTTCTTATTAATAGAACCTGTTTCTTACGATTCAAAGTTTTGAGCAGTGAAGAGTAATGCTTGCTAGTTGTCCGGCCACTAATGCTGACATGGTGTTATGTTTACGAGGCATGATGCAACATGGCGCATAAAAAAACAGTACTAAGTCATGATAATCAGTTATGTCTCCACTGGATGCAACAAATGCCTCATTTGTAATTTTTTCTGTTTCTGTGTCATAGCTCCGGGACACAGCATCATGTTATGGTAAGGGGCGTAACATTTCCACCACATGTTTGTGGTATTTGACCAATCACAGTACACTGTATAGCTTGCCAATCAGAGGGCACCTCGCTTTTTTAAAACAATGAGCTTTGTACAAAGGAGGCGGGGCTTAGAGGAGAAACAAAAATGTACATTATGTATAAAATAATGTAAACTGCATAAACATTGCACCAAATTTACATAATAATGTTCTTTTTAGGCACATCATATGACCTCTTTAAATGTGAGCAAGAGCCCCCCAATATATTTTGATGTTGATGTCAAAGGGTGCGTATCTAATCAAATTCTATATTTTTGGTGCTACTTCATCTGTCCCTTGGTAGAAACTATTCAATTTAATTAGGTGCAAACCAATGCTGGTTGCATGAAAAGAGACATTTAGAAAACAAACCCGGACCACAACTGAATAGGGTTTATCAGATACTGCTGGTTGGCTATGGCTGTAAGTGATGCAAAAGAAAACAATTAAATTGAAAGTAAACAAGACAACTAGTGAGCTAATCAGCTTATGTTGTGTCAAGTCTTTTTTAACCAAAATCTCACCAGATGGACAGGATAAAATTAAACGGACAGTGATGAAGACAATTTGCAAAGTAGATTTAAACATGCTCACTGTTTCAAATAACTTTAATAACATTTTATTATTCTACCTGCTTCTGGTGATTTTGTGGAATATTTTGCATTTTATGTAGATATTTTCAATGGCAAATAAAAAAATACAATGGAAAAAGCATAATATTCCAAATTCAAAAATTAAAATGAAAACTGAAAATATACAAATAAAATGAAACACACAGACACACAAATATATAAAAAAATCCATTGCAAAAATTGCTAAATTTCTTTATTATAGTGATTGATTCCACCCTTTTGCCTGCCTTTTCATTTCTGTCTGAATCGGTTATTATAATACAATTCAGTATCTTTCCCAAAATATTACATCAGTGAGTGTGAAATGAGTGAACATATCACAGCTTTTTTGGCATCACTTCCTCAGCTCAACCTGGAGCCATTTGTATTGCAATTTTTTTTAGTGTACACTGATGTCCCATCTGTTAACTTCCCACCTTTTTAAATTTTAAGACATTTACTTGAGAAGCAAAATCACATTCTGGAAGACAAGAAAAAATATCCGACAAAGGGGAAAAAGTAAAGCTTTTAGAAAATTTATGGCTAAATTAAATTCATGCTTAAGACAAGAAAAAAAGATTTGTAGTCTAGACTAAGAAAACAACTTCTGGCAGATGTTGTTTGTCCTTGTCTTCCAGCAAACAAGACTTACAAGGAAATGTATCTTGATTTAAAAATGTTTAGATATTTGTGACCCTGGAGCACAAAACCTTAAGTATTAAGTCGCTGTGCTATATTTATATATAAATATTAATAAATAAATACATATATATATAATTTATATATGATAGCCAAAAACACATTGTATGGGTCAAAATTCTAGATTTTTTCTTTTATGCAAAACAAATCATTAAAATGTTACGTTAAAGATCATGTTCCATGAAGACAATTTGTAAATTTTCTATTGTAAATATATCAAAACTTAACATTTGCAATATGCATTGCTAAGAACTTCATTTGGACAACTTTTTTTAATCACTATTTGTATTTTTTTGCACCCTCAGTTTCCAGATATTCAAAGAGTTATATTTTGGCCAAACATTGTCCTAAAAAAATCAATGGAAAGTTTATTTATTCATTTATTAAATATAACGTATAAAAAAACAAACTCACCCAAGAAGAGAGTCGTCTCCTAAAACAGCTGCTCCCTCCACCATACATTGAGCAAGTATCGTCAGGGGCAACTTTTTCTGTTCAGGGAAAATTACAATCAAGCTGTTATGAGTGTAATTAATTGCCGTCGGAAAACAGGAGTGTGAAGTGTGAGAGCAGATATACCGAGGGAGATTTGACCGATCTCTTGTCTATATCGGTGCCTTGTTGTCCCTGCAGACAGGCGGTCAGCTTCTTATGTGTGCTGTGAGAGACCTGCTTCACCAAGTCTAAACGCTTCTCCACCTTGAACAATACACATGTGAAGCATATGAGCAGTGCAGTAGAAAGATTCGAGAAGTAGATTAAAGGGTTAGCTCACCCCAAAATAAAAATTCTAGCATTAATTACTCATATCGTTCCAAACCCGTAAGATCATCTTCAAAAATCGGAGAGACACCAGACCCTCCATAGACAGCAATACCACTGCAATGTTCCCCCAACAAAGGTCTTCCGGGTTTGGAACGACATGAGGGTGAGTAATTTATGACTGAATTTCACTTTGGGTTGAACTAACCCTTTAATATATACAGCTTATATACACACTGATTTGATTTCACCTCACCTGCAGCAGGTCTTCGCTCAGTACCTCTGTTTTTTCTGCCCTGTAATATCAGAGAGAAGAGGCATTTAGGTGTTGCACTAGCAAGTGGCTGGATAGTTTTGCTAAGCACACATTATGAGAGCACCTCTATCAGGGGAATGACTATAAATCCCTTCAGTAATTAATTAAAAACAAGTTATTTAAGACACTTATACACAAAAAACACTACGCAGATTTTTTAATGGATTTGGAGAGCAGCCTCATTAATTGTGATAATTTGAATTGTAAAGTAGTGCAGTCAAACGATTAATCATATACAAAATAAAAGTTTGTTTGTGTAATATGTGTGTGTTCTGTGTATATTTATTATGTGTACATAAATACACATACAGTAAATATAAAAAAAAAACATTTACATGTATTTACATGGATATTTATATGCATACAATCGATCTTATAAGGAATAGATTTCATATGAATAGATTTTATATATAAGCATATATATATATATATATATATAATTTATAATATATAACTTTTTTCTAAAATATAAACATGCATTTGTGTGTATTTATATATACATAATAAATGTACATAGTAGATGGATGCAATAGGATGCAATTAATCAATTAACTGCACTAAATTTATCCTATACTACAGGATAGTGTGTCTAGTATGTCAGTATGTCTTTTTCTAAAAAGTCAAAAAAAATAATTTAGCAAGGATGCTTCAAAGTGATCAGAAGTGACAGTATAAAGACATTTATAATCTTAAAAAAAAATAATATTTCAAATAAACTTTCTACTGATCAAAGAATCCAGAAAAGTGAGCATCAAATTTCTTGAGCATCAAATTATGTAACATATTAAATTTAGTGCGTCAATTGATTAATCGTGATTAATTGCATTAAAAAATATCAGTTTTATATATTAAATATATTTATATTTGATGATTTATGTAAATATAAATATATGCATGTAAATAGTTTAAAAAAAATTCAAATATATATGCTGTATGTGAGTATATTTAATATAAATATAAAAAGAACATGCACATATATTCTGTAAACAAAAACTTTTATTTTGAATGTGATTAATCGTTTGACAGCGCTAAATAAAATGATTTCTGAAGGATCATGTGACACTGAATACTGGAGAATGTATGCTTCGGATTTGAAGAAATAATAGAAATAAATTACGCTTTCAAATATGTTCAAATAGAAAAAGCTATTTTAAATTGCAATAATATTTTACAGTATTACTGTATTTTTGATTAAATAAATGCAGTCTTGGTAAACAGACTCAAAAACATTAAACAGTAGAGTAGGCATACATTTTCTTTCCAAAAATAAACTTTATTTACATAACTTAATAGGCTACATGTTGAACTTCTAAAAGAAACTACAAACTAGAAGAAAAACAGCAACTAGAACAAGATTAGAACTGGTTCTTCCCTTATTAATATTGTGTCTATTGATACCAGACCATTCAATTAATCTCACCTGAATACTCAGAATATCATAAGGATAAAAACTCAACAGTTTCTACTTATCTAGAGAGTCACTAGATTAAGGAACTTTTTGCAAATGACTGGAGGGTCGACTCCGCCTCCTCCAGCTCGCATACATTCATGAGCTATGAAAATCCATAAAA
Source organism: Enteromius trimaculatus (assembly GCA_032361065.1). Classification (NCBI taxonomy): domain Eukaryota; kingdom Metazoa; phylum Chordata; class Actinopteri; order Cypriniformes; family Cyprinidae; genus Enteromius; species Enteromius trimaculatus. The sequence continues at coordinate 607 of JAUMHP010039608.1, read as the reverse complement.
ACAACTTTCACAATCCCTTATGAATGTGCCATATTGAACTCTGGCCATTACATATTCACAATGAATCACAGCGAGGATGCAGAGCAGGTTCTGTTTCTGCTGAGCCTCAGATAAGCAGCATGACCCATATGGCGCTTGCATACATACAGAAGAGCAGGTTGCCATGGCAGCAAATGCTGAACGCGAATGAAAATAGACACCAGCACATCTCCTTCCCATCCACAATGACTGTGACTTGTTTAAGTGTAAAAGAAGGTCTTGATGTAGAAAGAGGTGCATTTTATATCTAAGGCATAGACAGCAGCATGCATGTGTGTGTTTTTTTTTAATGAGACCACTTTAGAAAAATGATGTAATATGAAATAAAACTGAATCACTGCAATAATTACAACAACATGTATTGTGTATATGCTTGAAATAAAATGCTAAATCTGACATTAAATACTAAATGACACTAAAATCTCATTAAGTAAAACTATTTTGTTACTTGAAATAAAATATAATTTATATAAATATATATATATATATATATATATTTAAACTTGTTGCGTATATATATATATATATATATATATATATATGCATGTATATATATGCGATTACCCTT
>JAUMHP010039607.1:0-11057 GCA_032361065.1 Enteromius trimaculatus | reverse complement strand
AATTATGCCAACTAGGAAAAGGAATATATTTAAGTTGATTTAAAGTGTTTTTAAACCAGTTGTCCTAACAAAAGTCAAGGCTGGACGGTCGCCCCATATGATTTTTTGGCACTTCGGATAGCAGAAAAATTATGAATTATTAAAACTAAAAAATTTGGAGAAGTTAGAGTGGTTTAGTAGGTGAAGAAGGTATACCCAGTAGATGAGACATTTTTATGTATTTTAAATTTTTTTCTGCAAAATAAAATTAACCCGGACAGAAAAAGGGGGCGTCACGTCATTGACCCATTTCCACCTACTAATCTGTTTGTCCAGCGAACATTGTGTAAGTTCATATAAACTCTAGGAAAGCATATTTTCGTGGCCACAGAAAATACTTTCCTACAACATTAATGCATTTGTCCATGTAGCAAGTATCAAAATCAAAAGAGACATACATTTGCAAGTGTAACCCTACAGTGGTAGTTCTGCTTATAGGCAGGCAAAAAAAAATCTATTGTAGGAGTTATCTAAATCTAGATTCGATGAGGAGGCTGGTTATGTACTAATCATATGGTCAAAGGACTCCCAAATTCTACTCCAAAGGAAGCACAGGACAATAGAATAAAGTTTAAATGTAGATCTTATTCAAATTATTTTCTTATTCAAAATTCTATATTTAGTTCAGTTTACACAGCATTAATACCATTGATGTTAACAATTCGGCCACAAATTTTTTTGAGATCCCATGAAACAAAACAAAAGGGAATATCTTTCAAAAAGGAAAAAAAAAAATGTTACCCTCAATAATACAACTTAAAATTAAAATCAATAAAATGGAATTGGACAAACAAAAGTACAATATAGCATAGTAACTCAAAATTGGAATACTTGACTCAAAACAAAATTGTTTCCTTTAAAAAAATGCATTTTGTTTCATTTCAATTAGAATATACCACAAAATATACCTGTGGGGTAACATTCACCGCTATTGTAGATTGCCAGACTGGTTTTTTGTGTTTTTTATCCACTGTAAACCACTGCAATGTTGAAATGTAAACCTTTTAGTCATTTCACCATTTCAGCTTCAAGTTAATCAACACAAAATGATAGTTTTCACTCACCGAGATAACTTTGTTTTACAACAAATGTCATCTAATTTTCAGTGTAGTTCAACCTAGGAGACATATTTTGTTTTCTAAATAGATTTCAATCCTAATTTACTTCTGCTCTGGCTCCCGTTTTTCCAGGCTTTTGTTTTTAAGGCAAAAAACCCCCCGAATGGCTTAAAACAGCAGAAGAAGAACGTTTCATTGTGCACTGCCACCTAGTGGCGAACTAGATATTGCACTTTACTCTAGTTTAAGTGTTTGCATTAAGGGTCATTTCAGGACTTTATTGGGACATAATTGACAGGGTTACACAAGGCAGAATCAGAAACTGACTAAGAGTTTTATTAACTAAACACTAACACAAACTAGTCTAACAAACAAACAAATATAAAATCACTCATACATGGGGAAAAGGGAAAATAGTTAAATGGAAAATGGATGAAACCATCAGGAAAACCAGAGAATGAAACTATGAAATGAGTCAGTTAATCACCTGAGTAAAACCATCAGCACCCTTTATAACCAGGCGTATAGCTTATATTAAACCTCTTTTTTTGTTCAGTTTAATGTACGATACTTGCATTGCCTTGGTCATTGGCAAAGGGTCCAGACGCAGTCTCGGGTAAAAGTAGGAGATGAACAAGGTGCTGAACGGAGTGTTATCAGCTCTGCCTATACACAGCACAAAGTTGGACCTCACTGACAGGTCTCAATCAGGCAATCACTAAACAGCACTGTAAGAAGAGTTTGAGTTTGATACAAACCATAAACTTTACAGTGATTTAAAGTGCCCCTATTATGCCATTTTAAAGGTTGCTAATATTGTTTTATGAGTCTCTTAAAACAGGTTTACATGTATGCAATAAAGAAATGTAAGAAATATTTCCTCCCCTCCGTTTTCAATAATAACATTGTGCACACAACATTGTTTTCAAAAAACTTGTCATTTATATCAACCAGCATAAATACGCCGTTAAAGGGAGCTCACCTGACGTTAAGCATTTTCTGGTGCATAATGTGAGAACCTAAAAACCCAATTGCTCCCAGTTGACACAGCAACACATAAACGACATTATCAGAAATGTCCACTTTGGCCGGAGTTTTTAGAAATAATTGTTTTCTGTGATAATAACGGGGTTTTCGTCTAAATGAGAGGCCAAAATGCAGGGAAATATCTGCGTCTTCCCTTCATGTAAACGGGGCCAAGATAGCCGGTTACCAAGACATGTGCAGGGTTGTTACACAACATAATGTACACAAATACGTAATTTGAATGATCGCTAGAAAATACAATCATCAATTATTAATCTTACTTACAGGTAGAAGTTCAGAGGAGCAAGCCAGTCCAAATAAACTAGGCACTGATCCATCTTTTAAGACATTGGGCGGGGCAAGTTGTTCGCGACGTAGAACATGGGCGAACATTATGCAAATATGTTACTTAGTGACGTGGATCCGTAACAGAGAAAGATTCAAATTGCTGACGACTTGTTTAGGCGTATGTGAGCCGACTCTTTTTTGATATATATAAGACAATAACTTTATTTATCGTGCACTGTCGGCGTCACAACTTTGCAGTTTATGTTCACATACAGCTACATGACACACTGCTTGAACGATCATATTTAAAAAAGCATAATAGGGGCACTTTAAACAAGATGTTTAAAGGCAGGTGAAACCATGCTGCCGTTCTCCCATGCAGCCAACGCAGCAGCCTCTATCTAGGCAGCACCGGGAAGCCGGCCACAGGGCACCCTGCCCGTCTAGGCCCCCACAAAACCTAGTGGCAAGCAAAGGAGCAAGCAGCCTGATGACCGGCGACCCAGGGATGAAGGGATCTGCTCTTCAGTACATGATAATCACACCTCTCTCGTAGTCTCTTGGTCATGCCGTTAGGGCTGCTACATATGAGCACTTGCTTGCTGGCCAATTCCCGAAGTGGGCGTGGCAGGTCTCTAGGCATGCTGTGGTATTCACGGATGCCTCCACCACCAGTTGGGGGGCCACACAAGGAAACCCACGCACATTCTCTTTGTACATCCGAATTAACATGAAATTGAGCACACATGCACGAGCACAAAACCCCTCCCTGCCTCCTTCCCCATATAAATATGGTAATGACTCCACTTCAGAAAAATCAAACAAAAAGCAATGGCAAAAGCAAGCAAGCAAGAAGAGAAACTTCACATATTGTGAATTGGAGGTGCTCCTATCGGTGTAGACCCGAGATAAACTGTGTTATTTGCAAGTTAGTCCTCCGGAATTAATAACAAATGAAAAAGTAAATAAATAATAGAGTGGGAGAGTTTAACTGACACAGTTAACATAATGGGGTCTGAACATCGCACTGTGAACGAATTAAAAATTAAATGGTCCGATGTAAAGGTGCAAGTTAAGAGGAGAATAGCCGCGCACAATCAAAGTGTGGATCAAACAGGCGCAGGAACAGGGCAGGGCCGTCACCAGAAAATCTTGAATGGGGGGGGCATTTCATACGGGGCACACTTTATGATCTCAGAAAAAGACACTTACCAAAACAAAAACAACCTATAGTTGTTGTTTTTTAAATCGATCAAATTCTATATTAAACTGATAGTCTGGGATGATCTGTTGAATTTTGAGTGCCATATCCATTTAAAATTTAAATAGAATAGTTTGAAAAATGTAAAAGATTTTCTCTCAAAATTGCAACAAGTAGCCCTCAATGTGTCACATCTCCAGGCTCCACCCTCACGAGCACACAGCGATCACAGTCCCCTGACTACTAATCAGCCAAACCTGTCCTTACACCTGAAGTTCATCACCTACACCACATTTAAGGCACACTCAACAGCACACTCACTGTCCGAGCTCGTTTGTACGTAAGTGGACTATTCCCATGCTCTCTACAATCAATGTTACTTACCTGTGTGCTTACCTGTGCTCCTCCAGTGTACTCCTTGATCTGCTATGTCTCCGTGGAAGTTCAGGGATTCCTACTTCTCTTTGGATTCGTCCATGTGGTGTGATTGTGGTCATCCTGTGGTGTACTCCATCTACAAACAAAGAGACAGTTCATTTAGTTTGTTTACCTTTCCGTTGGATTTGTATCTACTACTTATCATTTACCTTTTGCCGCAGAACCTTTGTTGAAATAAACTCTTATTATAATTTTACTCTTGTGTCAAGTCCACTTCCTTAACAGAAGCTCGGACCAAACTTCAGTGCAGGATGAGCTCAACCGATCCCTTCCAGGAGCTTGTTGATGCCCTTGTTGATGATCACCACCACCAACGGCACCCAGGCCATCACCAGCACCTGTTGTGGTTTCCCTTTTCCCTTTTTTGTCAATGACACTCAGACAACTTGGGTTTTGATATCAAAAAAACAGACTTTTATTCTGTCGCGACAGAGACCAAAAGCCGTGAATTTCACACCCAGCCGCAACCCGGAAGTAAACATCCCTTGTTCTACATTGTGACTCAAGCTGAGCATCGGAGAGTCAATTGCATGAACTTTTCCAATCCGATAGAGTCATCATAAGGTGCCAAAATCATACGAAGTTTGGGCTCAAGTCCTTGACGGAAAGTTGTAATCAATGCTTTCTCATTCTAGCCACTTGCTACAGTGGTATGTCCCTCACTCCACATGAACGCCAGCGACGCTTACTGAAGGGACTCTGCTTGTACTGTGGTCAAGCGTATCATATATTGAAGAACTGCCCACAGCGCCCAGCCCGTCCCGCGGTGAGTCAGATTCTGTTGATTTCTGAAAATATGCATCCATGTATCCAATTACTCTCACTGCTAACGGTGTCTCCCTTTCTGTGGCCGCTTTAATAGATTCTGCATCTGATGGAAACTTCATTGCCGGGCACCTTGCAATATGACTGCGACTGTACCCATGGACAGACGATATCAAGTTCAGTCAATCCTTATCAAACCAAGATGTGCAGCGTCGTGCAGGGCCCGTGAATCTTCGTCTGGGAATGTGTCACGAGGAGGAGATATAATTTATGGTTCTGGAGGGTTCAACGATGGATTTAGTTCTTGGGCGTCCGTGGCTAGTGAGACACGAGCCCATCCTCTCCTGGGGCTCATGAGAAATACTCAAGTGGGGCCAACGTGCTTTCCCAACCTACCTCTTCGTTCTCCATCACCACTCCGGGTTTGTGCCACTTCAATTAAGAGTCCTGTGGAAAAGCAATCTGTTGAAATTCCTACAGCATACAGTTCATTTCAAGATGTTTTCTGACCCAGGAGAGCCGCTCGTTTGCCACCACATCGCCCATGGGACTGCGCTATTAACCTGCTCCCAGATGCCCAGTTGCCCAGGGAAAGGATCTTCCCCCCTATCAATTCCTGAGACTAAAACAATGGAGGAATACATTCAAGAAGCTCTCGCACAAGGCTACATACGTCCTTCTACATCCCCTGCTGTTTCTAGCTTTTTCTTTGTGGCGAATAAAGATGGAGGACTTCATCCTTGTATTGATTATCGTGCCCTCAACAAGGTAACAGTGCCTTTCAAGTATCCATTGTCTTTAGTCCCTGCTGCCCTGGAAAAGTTAAGAGGCGCTAAGGTGTTTACCAAATTGGATCTGCGTAATGCATATAATTTAATTTGAATTAAGCCTGGAGATGAATGGAAAACCGCCTTCGTAACACCTACTGGGCACTACGAGTACTGCGTTATGCTGTATGGGCTTGCTAATGCTCCCTCTGTCTTTAAAGACTGCATGCATGAGATCTTTCGTGAATTCCTGGAAAAGTTCATACTCATCTATATAGACGACATTCTCATCTTCTCGTCCAACCTCCAAGATCATATACATCAAGTTAAACAGATTCTTACCAAGCTCAGACAGCATCAGTTGTACTTAAAAGCTGAGAAATGTTCTTTTCAACAGAAATCCACTCAATAACTGGATTACAACATTGATCCGGCGGGCATGAGTATGGACCAGGGCAAGGTCAAAGCAGTTACCAACAGGCCAGTTCACACTACAGTGAAGGAACTACAACGCTTCTTAGGCTTCTCTAATTTCTACCGCCGATTCATTGAGGGTTACAGTATGCTCACCAGGCCTCTGACTTCACTAATGAAAGGTAAACCTAAGACACTAACCTGGACACAAGAAGCCTCTCGTGCCTTTCAGTCTCTCCAAACAGCTTTCACTTCAGCTCCTATCCTGACTCATCCAGATCCTACAAAACAGTTCATAGTGGAAGTGGATGCTTCGACGACTGGGGTGGGAGCATTATAAACACAGTAGCAGGGGGAACCCTCCAAAATTAAAGCCGTGTGCGTACTTCTTGAGGAAGCGAAACCTGGTGGAGAGAAACTACGACATCGGTAACAGAGAGCTTCTCGCCAACAAGCTGGCCCTCGAGGAATGGAGGCATTGGCTGGAGGGGTCCATACTTCCATTTCAGGATTTAACGGACCATAAAAATCTACTATTCCTACGAGATGCTAAGAGACTCAATCCACGCCAGGCCAGGTGGGCTCTATTCTTTAACAGGTTCCAAGTCCCATTTCGTATAGACCCGGCTCCAAAAATGTTCGAGTGGATGCTCTATCTCGTCTCCATGCTCCTGAAGAGGAACTTGTGGAACCTATTGTCCCAGAGAAATTGTTTACTAGTCCCATCCAATGGGTAACTCCTCCAGCCGCAGCAGATCCTCTACATGATCCTCCGCCGGGTTGCCCTCCGGGCCTCAGATTTGTTCCAGGCGCTGAACATATCCCACATATCCGCACTACGTACATGTCATTGGGCACTGGGCATCCAGGGACCAACAGAACCCTCTCGCTTCTAAAAGATCAGTTCTGGTGGTCTCGGATGGAACACGACGTGCAGAGGTACGTGAGAGGGTGTCGGGAATGTCTAAATCACCAAGACCCTTCCCAGCTGGAAAACTAGTACCTCTTCCCACACCTAACCACCCCTGGTCACACTTAGGGGTCGACTTCATCACTGACTTGCCCGCCTCAGAAGGTAATACCTGCATCCTAGTCATTGTTGACCGTTTCTCAAAGTTTTGTCATCTTTGTCGGCTTGGAAAACTGCACAGCAGCTGTTTCATCAAGTGTTTCAACCATATGGACTCCCAGAGGGTATTGTATCGGATCGAGGACCTCAGTTTATCTCTCGAGTATGGCGGGCATTCTTCAGGCTCCTAGGTGTGACCATCAGCTTGACTTCTGGCTATCATCCACAATGTAATGGCCAGACTGAGAGAAAGATCCAGGAGGTGTGGCGGTTCCTCCGTACCTTCTGCCAGGACCACCAGAACACCTGGAACCAGTTCCTGGGCTGGGCCGAGTATACCCAGAACTCCCTTCGTCAAGCCACCACTGGTCTAACCCCTTTCCGTGCGTACTCGGTTTCCAACCCCCACTCTTTTCCTGGTCAGGAGAACCATCAGATGTACCTGCCGTCGACCACTGGTTCCGGGAAAGCGAGAGGGTCTGGGACACTTCAGAGAGCAGTGCGTAGGCAGACCATCCCAGCTGAAAGTTGTCCCCCCGAAGCTCCTGCCTACCAGATCAGCCAAAAGGTATGGCTGTCTACCCGGGACATTCGCCTACGCCTGCCGTGCAAGAAACTGAGTCCCAGATATGTTGGTCCCTTCACTATCCTGGAGCAGGTTAACCAAGTCACGTATCGTTTACAGTTACCACCACACTACAAAATAAACCCTACCTTTCATGTTTCCCTCTTTAAACCATGTCATGATCCTCTTCTTCCTCCCATAGAGCCTGATGTCGAAGAACCCCCTCCTCTTCCCATGATCGTCGAGGAAGGAACGATATATCAGATCAAGGAGATCTTGGATTCCCGGCATTGTAGTGGTCGTTTAGAGTGGTCGTTTAGACTGGGAAGGATATGGCCCCAAGGAAAGATCTTGGGTCTCAAGGAATGCCGTGCTTGATGAGAACCTGTTAAGAGAATTCCACAAAACTCACCCACAGCATCCTGCACCCCGAGGCAGTGGTCGACCACCATGGCATCGGAGGTGCCAAGCATCGGGAGAGGGGCCTGGAGGGGGTAATGTTAAATCTGCACCAGGCTCCACCCTCACAAGCACACAGCGTTCACAGTCCCCTGACTACTAATTAGCCACACCTGTCCTTACACCTGAAGTTCATCACCTACACCACATTTAAGGCACACTCACCAGCACACTCACTGTCCAAGCTCATTTGTACGTAAGTGGACTATTCCCATGCTCTCTACAATTGATGTTACTTACCTGTGTGCTTACCTGTACTCCTCCAGTGTACTCCTTGATCTGCTGTGTCTCTGTGGAAGGCCAGTGATTCCTGCTTCTCTTTGGATTCGTCTATGTGGTGTGATTGTGGTCCTCCTGTGGTGTACTCCATCTACAAACAAAGAGACAGTTCATTTAGTTTGTTTACCTCTCCGTTGGATTTGGATCTACTACTTATTTACCTTTTGCCGCAGTCTGCGAAGAACTTTTGTTGAAATAAACTTTTTTGTTATCATTTTACTTCTGTGTCAAGTCCGCTTCCTTAACACAATGGATCGGACAAAAAATGTGTCAAAAATAATCTATGCATTAAGAATATGACTCCCAATTAAAGCTTTTTAAGTTCCAATTCCAACAACTAGGCTATATAAAACTACAAATTATAAAATAAAATACAAATTATAGACTAATGACATTCATTATAACGTCTTGCTAAAACTAATGTATTTAAAAAGAAACCATAAGTCTATTCAGCACAAATAACAGATCTTTCCACGAGATGTTCCGGCGGGGTCGCGTGGATTTACTTTTATTTAGGTCTACACTCACAATAAAAACAAGCAACTTTGCTTAAAGGTACCTAAAAGAAAGAAACATTTCAATTTGATAATACATTGGTTGGTATGTTTCAAATAGCAGGCGATCTATCGCTGGAATGTGTCATGACGAGCGTTCACTGTTATAAGTTGGCGCTCGTGCATAATGCTTCACACAGAGGATCAAGCGCTTTGTTCTGGTAAAAGCACAAAAACAAACATTCACATGAACGTGCCCTTACTCTTGATATACAATCACTTAAATGCACAGCGCTTTGTTTTGTTTTTGGGAAAAAAATACTCTGAAGTGTGCAATGTAAAACAATTACCTCTAGGAGTCACCAATGGACATAAAACAAACATGCACAAGAAATAGACGTACGCCAGACATGGAGTTGGCGTGGACAAACGCACATTCTCACGTTAATTTCATTGTAAGTAAATCCGAACGTGAGCGTGAAATCTGGCGTACACACAGTTTTTGTGTGTACACAGCGTTAATACATGAGGCCCCAGGTGTACAGCTATATCAGAAGATGGAGTGGTTGGACCCAGACCTCATGTTGGGTCATATAATGCAGCTCTCTTCATAGCCTTCCTTGAAGAGCTAAATGAAGTCTGTAAAGCTGATGGTGTGACCTACATAATAGTTTGGAATAATGTTGTTTCATCATGCTTGAATGGATCAAGCTTCTGGTTCGCTGAACTTGAATGGTTCAAGCATGGTTTCAGTCCCATTCACAATTTATCACCCTATATTTACCTCCATACTCCCATTTCCTAAACCCAATTGAGGAGTTTTTCTCCACATGGTGTTGGAAAGTCTATGATAGGCACCCTCACAAACAAGTCACTTTTCTCCAGGCCATGGATGATGCATGCATCACAGCAGATCAGTGTCAGGCCTGGATTTGCCATGCCAGAAGATTCTTTCCAAGAAAAATGATGAAGAATTTTAGCAAATGAAAACATCCATTTTGATGTAGATGAGAACCTGTGGCCCAATCCACAAGACTCGGTTGATGGAAACATAGATCCATAGTGCAGTGAGGAAAAATTCAGTATACAGTATAATATATTGTTTTTTGTTGTTGTTGTTTTTTTTTTATTAAAATTTTTCCTTTGGAAAATCTGTTGTGATTTTAATTTCATCTGTAAATTCCACATTAGTATTTTAATTATATCACTGTGTCTGTACTAAATCTCTCTAGTCTACAGTAAAATAATGAAACCTGAATCACATATTTTGTACAGCTATATTTAATAATTGTTCTAAAAAATACACAGTGAAACGTCTCGGGGTTATGAATATAACCTTAGTTCCTTGAAGGAATGAGACACTGCATACGAAAACAATATGGGAATGCCTAGGCGTGACCACACTCTAAATCTGCTGTGAAACCTGTCCAATAGGGGATCAAGACGTCATAGGCAGGTGACGTCATGATCTTACACTTGCGGGTACAGGAAGACTTTCAAAAACCCAGGCGCAAAGTCTATACAGGTAGAGGCCACTGACAGGGCCAGCAAATCTCCCACCCTCTTGAGTGAGGAAAGTGCCATCAAGGCCACAGTCTTGATAGTCAGTTGATGGTCCGAAACCTGCTCCAAAGGTTCAAATGGAGCTCGAGAAAGGGCCTCTAGGACCACCGCCAGATCCCATGTTGGGACTCTAGACCGTACCACAGGCCTCAGCCTGAGCGCACATTGCAAGAACTGCACGACTAGTGGATGTCTACCCATTGAGCAGGGCTGGACTGGGAGTAAAAATCGGCCCTGGCATTTTATGGTCCAGCCGGCCCACCACCACATATAGGCCTAACATATACAGCTCGGGAAAAAAATAAGAGATTGCAGTTTCTTTTGGGTTTTATTCTTAATACTGTTAATCTCATTAATAGAAAACAATGCACGTTTGTTTAATTTTTTTGTGAACTGCCTTCTTTGAAATTTTAAGGATAGAAGCAACTTGACGCTCACTGAATCCTCGTGCCAGTAAAGCTAGGATTGAGCCCTTTTTTCTTGATTCAGAAGCTTTCTTTTCACTGTTTTCGGCTGTTCACATGTTTAGTGTTTATTTTTACATTTCTAATTACATTTGAAAGACTTCTAACATTTTATACCATCCAACTGGTCACACTGCAAGAGGATAGTGTTAATTACAGCAGTGCTTT